>WEDG01009380.1:0-160665 GCA_017591395.1 Schistocephalus solidus | reverse complement strand
ATTCCATTATTTTACAGCAAATGGAGGTTAGGCTGACAGGCCGATAATTGTTGACATTAGATCGAGCACCACTCTTGTATATGGGGTATAAATTTGCTGCCTTCCATTCGGATGGCAGTTTCCCTGATTCAAATAACGAATTAAATATATGCGCTAGTTGTTTGGACAGTTCGCTGGCCAGTTCTTTCAAGAACTTGGCCGGTATATCGTCCGGACCAGATGACTTCGCTTCTTTCAGATTTCGCAATTCTAGTTCCACGAGAGGTTCCTGGAAGATTATATATTCAAGCACTGGAATTATACTGAATTATTTGCATTTTGCTAAATTACTGGTATTTTGTGCGCCAGTTTGTAATTTATGAAAAATATGAAGCTCTTGTTTGCATCTTTTAGCAGTTTTTGAAGAACTTTTGATGCCATCTGAGCAGGCGCGCAAAAGGACTATTGTGAAGAAAAACTGGTTTTCGCATCGCGTTTTATTTTATTGATGTGCATTGTGAATAATGAATGCATGGCTGCTATTTTTTACGTGCTTACTGTTCATCACGTAGTTTTAATCCCTATTAACTCTCTTCCCTTTTTTCAAGGTTCACCTCGTGGTCCAATTACGCCTCGGGGAATCGAAATCAGTTTAAAAAGAACCCTTTTATTTAGTCATTCATTTCACTCACAGCTGCCTGCGTCCCTCCTTTCACCTTATTATTAATAATGTCGTTGTTCAACACTATTTTCCCCTTTTATTGTATTGTTCAATATTCGTTTATCATTTGATTGTTATTCCATTATTCCTTTATTCATAATTTTATTATTCTATCTTTTGACGTGAGATGTGTGTTACTCTATGTGACACCTATTAGTCGGATCCTTGTAGATCATCACATATTTGGTGGCAGCGTTTTATTTATATATTTCGTCCAATTGCTTCATTTATCTTTTTGTATGGACCCTATCAATCGTCCTCTTCCAGCGATGCCTCGTACTCGGTCCACCTTGTGCAGTCGCTCAACTCTATCGGCCGACTCAGCACCACTTTAAGCAATCTCCTAGCTCAGTCATCCTCGACCACCCCAGAATCCCCTAGACCCCCAGTCTACTAAGAAACCGGTATTTTTACCGACTTGAACGATATCAAGCGCACTTGCCGCCCCGGCACCCAATGGGGCACTTATTAGAACGTTTGGGAAAAACAGAATAACCGCACTTTCTGTATCTCTCTACAGAAGCCCCGAGATGTTTGAATGACCTATGGGGGTCCTGGAATGCCTTTATGGCCACCAGGATCCCTTGATATCCTTAAAAATTCAATTCTGTCTCCGTTAACAACAACTCACCGAGAGTGCTGACTCCTATCTTGATGCTCTGTTTAATCTCGGCAGCAGGGTCTTTCCAGACTCTCAATTTTCTGAGCAGGTTTCCTGCGGTTTGTGGGGTGGTCTCCGATCAGAACCTGTTTAGAGGAAGGTTCGCATTCGGCCTCCCACAGACCTACTCACAGCCCTCCAAACTGTGAGAGTATTCGAAACTGCCCCACCTCAACGGGACACACCCAATGCCACCCGCAAATTTCAGGTTCAGCAACACAACACAACCCGACCAAAGACCCACTCGTCAGAGCACACCAAGCAACTCGAAGGACTGCTGGTACTGCCAACAGTTCAAAGACCGAGATCGCAAAGGTGACCATGAAAAACCCCCAGGGTAAGAAATTGGTAGTTTTAGTGCCCTTAATTTCCACCACACAACCAACCGATTCTCGGCTGAACTCTCGATGGAACCGTTGTTAAAATGGCTGTCACCATTGGTGACATCTGGTCCATATAACGAACCCATAATGTCCCCGCCCCAAATCACGTTCTCCCGCACATCCACTTAGTTAATACGGATGGTTCTCCCTTTCGCTGTAGCGTATACATCAAATCTCTATTGTCCTCCCCGATGGCACTGTCGTACATTCCATGCTGGTGTCTTCGGATATTAAGTTGGATGCCATCATAGGGTTACAGGTTCTCCAAACCCACAGGCTCATTGTTAACCCCAATGACTCGGCAACGGTTCTGCTTCCCAAATCAGCCATCCCCAGCATGACGTTTGACGTCAATGCACTCGACACTTCCCCAACAACCGGATCAACATCAATTAATGATCTACAGAATTGTAGGGAACTCCCGGATCCTCACTGAAAGGCTCTAAATAACACCTTAATCCCGTTTTATAGTGGTAATTTGGGCAGGACAAACGATCGGGTGTACCGGAATGGTTCAGTATGACATTAACACTTGCATCGCCCCACCATAGTGCCAACAATCCCGGCGAATACCCATTTACTATCAAATGGAACCCAGCGTCATAACCTAGGATCTTCTCTGTCAGGGCATCATAGAACTCTAACCCTCCGTGGGCCGCCCCGGTCACTCTCATTCGGAAAAATAAATGCAACCTCAGGCTTTGTATCAACTATCGGCAGTTAAATGATATCACCGTACGTTACTCTTTTTCTGCTACCACGTATCGCTGACACTATCAGCAAATTAGCAGGCACTTCCTGGTTCGCCAGACTCGACCTGTCCCATAGTTATTATCAGGTAGAGGTCCAGCCAGAAGATCGTCCCAAGACAACTTTCATCATCCCCACCGGTCTTTATCAGTTCAAAAATCTACCCATTGCCCTCGAGAATGCCATGGCCACTTGTCAAAGGTTGATGCAGCTCGTCCTCTGAGACCTATCCCCCCTGTCCTGCCCCGTCTACCTAGGTGACATCGTTATTCACGGCGAGTCTGTCAGTCACTTACTCCACAATCTGAGTCAAGTACTCCCGGCGTTGCAGGCTGCAGGTCTCGTGATCAACCCAAAAAAGTGCCAGTTTCTCCAATGGCAAGTAACTCCTCTTGGCAATGTAGTCTTGGGGATTTGTATCACTACCGACCGGGGGAAAGTTTGCCAGATACGTGAATGAACAATACCACAATCCCAAACGGACGTATAGTCTTTTTGGGATTGGCCTCTTATTATCCTCGTTTTATGTATGGGTATGCAAATATCGCTTTTCCCGAAACTGATTAATGGAAAAGGATCGTTCCTTTGTTTGGACAACAGAATTTACTCAAGCCCTCCCAGCGATTAAAGTTGTTATAAATTCCACTCCCATTTTTGCATTCCCAAATGGCAGCGTTCATAGTCCACCATTTATATTGGATACTGACGCCAGTGGATCTTCCATCGACGCAGTCTTCAGCCAAGCTGATTCGGACGGAAACGAGGGCGAAATAGCTAATTTAGAATTTAGAATTTATATTTGGTTAGCACCGGCAAGGCACTGTCTGAGCAAACATTAGTAACGAAATAATGTTATGACAATGTGTGCAGATAAAATGTACAAATACATAACTTGTCCTGCTAGGTCAACAGTTAGCGATGTTTTAAAATTAATGGTGAACTAGAAAAAATAGGCAGTAAAAAAACTCATACCATAAAAATGGAGGCATAGTTCAATAAGCCTTCATCTTTTAATAGAAGGTAGGAGAAAAAAACTGCTTAGGAAAAAATGGTCAGGTGGTAGAATAGGGTAATACTGCAGTAGCATTTCAGAATGAGATAATGAAACGTCGAGGTGATTCGTTCTTGATCACTTAGGCGTATGAAACAAAATCTCACGAAAATGCGTCAATGCTCTTAAGTCATCAGCATCATAGGATCCAGAATTGAATTCTGTTGATGGTTAGTATCCAAAGAAACGGTAGCATTTTAGGCTGTGGACCACTGAATGTGTACGTCCGAATGACGTCATTGTTTGGATGACTGGTGATATAAGGAGACATCATAGTTCATAGGCGACCCGAGGTAGCGAAAATATAGTTTCAAGAGGGTCATTTAAATTGCCGATGGTCCTTTCTCCGAGTCATGGGGAAAGCTTCTGGGAAAAGATGAGGAAAATAAAAGGTTAATAGAATCAGTGTTAAGATGACTGTGCAGTCTTCGCTTGAATGCAGATAGACTAGTTAACGACTTTATTTCAATTGGCAAGTTATTCCAAAGAAAACTATACCTAGAAGCAAAGAAGAGAGCGTTTACACGTGGAGGATGCAGGGGGAGGTATAATTAGTGCAAAATGTCTTAGGTTATAAGGAAGACTAACGGGGGTAATGACAGAAAGCTTGGGGATAGCTGAACTATTATTTAGTTCAAGATCAGAACTGCCTCGAAAGAGTCCAGAGGAAAGCCACCAAAATGGTTAGAAGTCAAAGCTCCCTTGCCATATCCCACCCGCCTAATGAATCTTTTAATCTGTTCCTTTGAGTTATAGGCAAATGCGTGGTGATCTCCTGCAGACATTCCGCATTGTGAAGGGATTGGATTGTTGCCTGGAATTCTCGGACTTCTTTGAATTTGCCACCACGACCCATCTCCGAGGTCACCCATTGAAACTGCGTGTCCAGCAGGCGAGACTGGATGTGCGCAAGTTCTCCTTCTCTGTCAGAGTGGTTAAACCATGGAATGCCCTCCCTGAAGACGTTGTGATGTCACCATCGCTGGAAAGCTTTAAAAGGAACCTTGACAGTTTTATGTTCCACAACGAGCCTGGAGCGATGAGGCATTTATCTTAACCCTCGAGAGTCGTGCACCACTTGTCAAATTTTATGACCGCCTTTTGTACCTTGGCAACCCACACGGTTTCTCTGTATACCGCACTTAATTTTACGTTACAAATAGGGTACTCAAAGGCCCATGCCTATTTCCCTCAATAAATTGAATTGAATTGAATTGAATTGAATAGTCGGAAAAGGAGACAAAAGCCTGCTTCAAGTCTCCTGACCCAAAGAAATTTAAGCTTCATTAGCTGGCATCTTGTCGAGTAGGATGTAGTTGAAAGAGTCGGAAATAGGAGTTTTTGTGAAATGTCTTTGGACATTTTCAATTTTTGAACGGCTAGATTCGTTCATTAAACCGAAGAAAGGACAGCAAAATTCAAGAATGGGAAGTACAAACATACGATAAAGTCTTAATTTAATTTCAGGAAGGTAGATATTATAAGAAATAAAGCCGCAAATCTGAGCAGCTTTGGTCGTATTTCTATCGGCATGAGGCGAAAGATCTAATTTATTGGTGTAGCTTAAGCCCAAGTCGTTGATGGAGGAACATTCAATCATAGGGCAACCTTTAAACATAAGAGGATGCGACAGCCTTACACGCCCAAAACTCATGTAGCGACACTTAGAAGGTGAGAACTCCATTAGCCATGTGGAGCTCCACTCCGAAAGAGCGTCTAAGTCCGAATGAATTTGTTCAAGGCATTGTTCGGTCGTAGAGTTAGAGAAGGAATACACGCATTTGAGGTCATCAGCATAAATAAAAGATTGAGAATGTTTAACTATCGATGAAATATCATTTATATACAGTAAGAACAACAGAGGACCTAATAAGGTACCTTGAAGGACGCCACTCACAATCGGGGTCGCACTTGAGTATGAGGACCTCACTAAAACTTTTTGTTTTTGATCATTTAGGTATGATCTAATAAATTCGGTAAGGGGACTACGAAATCCTATAGCTTCTTGTTAAGCTAGAAGTGGTTTATGAGGCACTTTATCGAATGCCTTACTAAGATCAAAATAGATAACTACCACAGAGAGATGATCATTACGAAGAGAGTTTAGTAGATTTAGAAAAGACATGTGGCAGGTTTCACAAGAGCAGTCTGGTAAGAAGCCGTGTTGGGAAAAGTTGATAATTTGATTGCTTATGCAAACATCTGTGATTTGTTTTGCAATTAGTTTTTCGAAGAGTCTAGCAAGAGAGGGCGTTTTATGAACACCGCGATAGTTATAAATGTCCGAGCGGGAACCAGATTTAAAAACTGGTATTATAATAGAAGTTTTCCAGTAATCGGGGAAGAAACCATTTTCGAGAAATACTGAGGATAACTTGCTTAGTTAAGGTGGAAAATCCCTTAACTGTTTAATAAGTGAGTTTGGAATGTTATCAGTTCCAACCGAATGTGAATTTTTTAGGTGATCTATTTCCTTTTGAATAAATGAAGGCGAGAAATTAATGGTTGATAGAAGCGAATTTGAAAGCAGAGGAATTGTGGGAGTGGGGCTAGTTTCAGTGGTAAAGCGGTTGGCAAAAACGAATTTAACAACTCTGCTTTGCCCAAATCGTCTGTAACAAGTTTTTTGTTACAGTCGAGTAAGGGCGGAGTTACATTTAGACGCTTAGCCGATGACCGAACATGGAAGATAAGAGTAACAGATTTGGATGAATTGCCATCACTTAGTGCCCGAGACTCCCTACGCTTAGCTCTCGCGAGCCTAATTTACGATGCTAATTCAAATATTTGTGCAATCTTTAAAGGAACTGACAAAGAGCTTTTAGATGAATCTTTAAGTCCGTTCTGGAGAAAATGCGGAACAGTAGAAGAAGCTGTATTTGAATTAAATATCTTAAACGGGATTAAAGCCTGGATTTGTTCTGTGAGGCTCTGCAATGGCTCACGGAAAAAAGTTTGGATCGTTGATTGCGAATATGCTATGCCAATCTAGAGTGCTTACGAAATTATTTATCATTTCATGGTTTGTGTTAGCAAAGTCGAGGTTATTGCATTTAAGTTCAGGCTTCGTAAGAAGAGGGACTGGAAATCAACAGTGAATTATTGCGTGATCACTTGTGAAAAGATCATGATGAAAATTCATAAAGAGTGGGTGGACATCATTTGTAAAAATTAAATCTTAAATGTTTTCATTTCTAGTAACTGATCTGACCAGTTGCGACATGTTTGAAAAGTTAATAGTATCGACCAATTTCCGATGTTTAGGCGGAGAGGAATTTGCCTGCCAGTCAAGGTCTGGCAGATTGAAATCGCCTACGATAATTTTGACATCAAATTGAGTGTCTGAAACTTTTTTAAATAGTTCACAGAGCTCGCTTTCATTGCCAGAATAACACGGAGGATTATAGACACAGCCAATTAGCGCTTTTTATTGTGAGGTAGGATGACTGAAGCAAAGCATACATTTCCAGAAAAGGACGAAATTCGAAGCTGAAACGGGAAATGTACAAAGGATGACTTAATATAAAGGAGGAACCCACCGCCACGTTTTTCAGCGCGGTCTTGTCGGTAAAAATTGAAATTATCTATAGCAAGCGTTGAGTCAGAAATAAGAGAAGGGAGCCCAGAATTCAGTGATGCACAGCACATCTGGATCAAGCTCAAAGGCTTCTGTTCTAAGCTCAGTCATCTTATTTACAACTGATCTCGCATTGAGTGAAACTAAGCTGAGCGTATTCCTGAGCTGCAGGTTACGCTCATCAGTATTTATAAAAAAGGATAATTTGGTGGCGGAGAAGAAAACTGGAAAGAATAAACGAAAGGTGGGAAACGAAATTACTCTGGTCAACAATTTGTCGAAATGTTACTGTTAGGAGAACTGAGATTATTGTTCAACGGCATATTTGGATAAAAACCTTGTAAAGGAAGGCTATATTGTGGCATTTAAAAGATCGGGGTGGAATAGAAATGAGATTTGGAGGGAAGTTCGCATAAATTGGCGGAAAACGTGCATTTGAAAAAGGAATAAATGATTTCGAAAAACTGGTAACATAATTAGGAGCGTAAATTATTTGGGGATTTCGGCCACCTTTTGGGTTGGGAAGGATGCTAACATTAGCGTTCGCAGCTGTTGTAGATGCTAAGGGGTTAGCAGCTTTCCCATCGGTAATGACATTGCTGATTTTAATGCCTGGATTAGCCAATGATTCAGATTTACTAGGAGTTTGCTTAGGTTTAGTAGATTTGGCAGCTATAGCAGGCATAGTTTGCTTGGGAGGAGAAAGAAGTGGCTTTGAAAAAATTTCACTTAAACCAGGAACAAGGTTAACGGGAGAAGATTCAGCTGGAATCGAAATTCCTGTCGATCCGAAGGGCCGTGGGCTTCCATTAGCTACAGTACAAACCTCTGAGATAACTTTTGATATTGAAGGTGTAGACGAAGGCTTCTTGTTTGCTAATGAGGGGGAAACCCGACGTTCCATTGAGGTTTTATCCCTACAGATAAACAACTTGTTTTTTAAATATTGAGCTGAGTGCTCATGCTTAGAGAAAATAAGGTCAACTTCAATCGCTGAAAAAGTTTGACCAGAACTGGCGGGTTTTTGCTACGGGAAGACAACATTTTAGCTTCAGCGACTTTAAAGTTAAAGCCGCATGAGTAAAGGAAATAAAATGCAACTTCCAGGGGATTTTACTCTTGGGGACGTTTTTTAAAAGAAAATTGAAACTTCTCTTTATGTCGGTCAATTGACTCGGTACTGACCATGTTTATAAAAGGCTCTAGTTTCACGCATTGTTGAGAAGTGAGTGAAGACAACTTTCCCTCAAAAAATAGTACCAAGGATCGTGAAGAGAGAACCATAGCCAGTCAATATATGGACAAGGTGCAACGTCTTTACAGTGCCACGAAATGAGAAATCTCGTCCTTTTCACTTTCTTAAGAAATTCTAACCCCTTTTGCTCGCAAAATATTTCGTCATCCGCACTGACCGCCAAGCACTTAAATGGCTATGGAATTTTAAAACGCAGAGGGACAAGTCACCAAATGGCGAAAATTACTCGATGAATTTGACTTCAAAGTGCAGTACTGTCCTGGCAAGCATAACCATAATGTCGACGCCTTATTTCGTCCACCACTCCCCCCGACGAATGGGCCAAATACCACTATTCCTGTGCTGACTATCCACATGTTACAGACAGCCCAAGGACAATGGGCACAAATGCAGGCATCTGACCATAACATCTCCTTCATCTTTGACCGAAAATTACACGGTGGGCCGATCTGGCTGGGAAGCCCATTGTCCATTCCAATACCACCCATCCTCCCTCAACGTTTAATTGTTCCTCGCAGTCTTATACACCAAGTCATTCGTGATACCCACGAAGAACTAACACATTGCGGATAGATCAAAACTCTAACCGCGGTTCGTCAGCGATATTGGTTACCCAAGCAGTGACGTGATGTATTCTCACTCTGTCAGACGTGTCAGACCTGCGCTCAAATCAAAGACCCCATATTTCATTCCCGGGCACCTCTAGAACCCATGTTTGCAGGATTCCCCAACCCTGCATGGGCTTAGACATCATTGGACCTTCATTTCAGACAAGGAAAGGGAACTGCTTCATTTAAATCATTTTAGACTGTTTAAATAAGTCATGTGAAGCCAACCCCCTCCCAAACCAAGAAAGTCTGATCGTAGCAGTTGCACTCGTTGACCACTAGATTGTCCATTATAGATCCCCTTACATCATCCATACTGAATCAGGGGATGGCTTTTGACTGTCGTCTGTTCTGAGTTCTTTGCCACCTTCTGGGTATAGCCAAAACCCATTCTTCTCCTTTCTATCCAGCTGGAAATGGACAAACGAAACGCACGAACACGACTCTCATGGCGTTTCGTTGCAGTGTGGTTGATTAATTCCGTGCAGATTTCTGGGATTACTTTCTCCCTCGATATTTCTGGGCCTACCACACCATCCTTCCCTCCTCTACCTCAGTTTCTCCCCACACGATGCTTTTTTGGCCCGATCTATGTCTTCCTTCCGACGTAACTATATTACATGCGACCCCTTCAACGTAACAGCAACCTTGGTATCTTGACCGTCTCGTAGACTCCCTTCAAACTATTCGCAACACGGCAAGAACGAAGCTGCAAGCTACACACACCAGAATGACTATAACGACCATCTGGCACATGGGACACAATACGAACCCGGCGATATGATTTGGCTACACAACAACCATTATCCACTCGTTTCTGCGAGTAAGTTCCATCTCCAGTGGTTGGGACCCTATATAGTTCTTTTACTACTCTCCAACTCCGTCTTTCGCATCCGCCTCGAATCCAACCCCTTTGATAGTCTCATTCAAGTACATTTCAGTCGCCTTAAACCATGCCTCTCCAAATCTCCATCTACCCAACACCTCGCTTCCTCGACCTCTCATCCAGTCACGCTCTTTCCAAATGCTTACAGTCCCACACCGTCCCACAACCTCCTTCTTCACTCACTCCGTGCTGAAGACCGCTCAAACTCCTGACGCAGGCATTGTCACAAGATAACTCATCATCCGGTAACTTTAACCCCTATTAAATCTCTTCTCTGTTTTCAGGATTCTTCTCGTGGTCCGAGTACAGCGCATGGAATCAAAATCAATTTGAATAGTACCCTTTTATTTAATCATTCGTTTCCCTCACAACTACTGCGTCCCTCCATTGACCTTCTTTTAATAATCTCGTTGTTCAACACTATCTTCCCCCTTTTATTGTATTGTTTGGTATTCGTTTATTATTTGATTGCTCTTATACTATCTCTTTATTCATACTGTTATTATTCTATCTTCTGACGTGAGATTTGTGGGTCGCACTTTGTGGCACCTATAAATCCGCTCCTTGTAGGTTGTCACTTATTATAGTTATATGTTAAGCATCGTTTATATATTGGTCATTCGTTTTTATTTTTTCCCAAAATCACTTCGTGAAAAAATTTTTTATTTTACTAGCACAGTAAAGTGGGATTGCAGAGATATCAGGCTTCCATGTCTTCTGATGAATAAAGCATATTTCTATTACGCATTCTTATGTCTCACTTGCGTTGTCACACGTTCATTCTGGCAAGATATGCGTTCACGTTATTAAATAAACCTATTCTGATTGTTGATAAGAGTTACATATAGCTTTAATAACTAGCAGTGTTGGCTGTTCTTACTATGTGATTCATTACAGATTTATCTTCGTTATCTTCTGCCATCCACAAAAACAAAGGCCATTACCGACGCGATAACCACTTTAATGCATACGTACTGCCAATTAACAAACATCATGTTAAATAATTTTTTCACTTCTGTTGACACTTTGTTGGCTTGGATTCATCTTAACATATTTTTAAAGTAGCTCGTGTTCTCAATTTAGGCCAGAATCGAAAGCATCTACATTTTGGTTCAGTAAAATTTGTCATCTTTAACGATAATATCTCTGGTTTTTGAATTCCCCATCCGTTTCCTTCCAAATCAACTCGCCAGGCGATATTGTCCATGAATTTTCTCTAAACCCTTTACTAGCACCTTGATTGCAGTCCTAGAAACGTAGAGCCACGTTCAACGTAGCAGACTCTGAGCCCACTATGTTAATGACCACTTTTAACCAGTTCTTCAATTAACAAAGGATATGGAAGAAAAGAAATGGTTTAATCGTTCACAAAACATAAACACTCTTCATGTGACACAAAAGGTGTGAAAATCTTAACAGAGAAGAACCGAGAGCATTTAAAATGTCTTAAAAGCGGATAAATTCAAGTATTCTGTCGGCTGACAAATGTCCTTTTACAGTTGTGCTTAACAAGTCTGCTTACTAAAAGCAAGTTCACAGCCTACTCGATGTCAACCAAACTTATAAACCATGTTCAGCCAGTGAAAAAAACTGCTTTTCCTAATAAAAAGTTTGGTTAAACTCACATTTAATGGTGAAAACACGCCCAACGAGATATTTTTTCCACTAACACAACAAAAATAACTTGATAAAGCGTATGAAATATCCTTCGTACATTTTATCAAGTTTTTTTGGTTAACTTTAACATAATAGACATACTCATTCATTTAATATACTCATTTACCTTCTTAATTGGTGCACGGCCAACATTTTGACGATAATAACACTCAAAGCAGTGGCACTTCTTTAGAACGAAAGCCTTGTGATATTACCGCCACTTCCAGGATTTGTGCTCGTGCTATTAATGACTGCATCCCATGATCGGCAACACGAGCCAAAAGCGTGCTTACCATAAACAGTGTGGGTAACGAAGATGAACCTTGCGTTAGCTGTTCCCATATATTGATCAAACTCGAAAAAATTGGAAGACGAGCTCATCAGCAGAGGATGTATTAGAGTCAGAGTCATGTGACGAACTGGACGAGGACGTGAGATTCCAGGACAATTAAAATAATTTGAACAGGTAAACTTTCCAGATATTCTCGGCAATGTTGCGTTAATCATCAATAAAGCCTTGGTTGACTGTCTCCTAAGTGTTCTCTTAGATATTGGTCTCCACATACTACAAAAAACAAAAAAGGGTCAGTGTGTGCAGAAAAAGGGTAGAGTAAGGTGTTAGCAGTTATGCATTCGCGTAGCAGCCTGGGAGCACAGGAAATGGCGTGGCAGGACACGCGCGATTGATAGCTTAGTGTTCGATTGATTTGCCAATAACGATGCATGCAGTCTTGTAGCGGCCGAGGACTTCGAGGTTGGCACATACACGGACGAGTAACGCACCTGTAGTCGTTATTAGACGATGCGCGTATTGAACAGGGTCTCTAAGCACCATGCCAATCACTCAAACGCACAGTCATTAGAAGGAACGGCAGAAATGTCAGAAATGGATTCTACTAGTAAAGAAGGATATAAAGGTATGAAAGGGCACAAAAGAAAATAAAGAAGGGAGCGTTACATGAAGCGACGTCCCTTTTGGAGTGGGGGAATTATGTCATGGCTGTTGGATAACCGGTGGGGAGTGCAACGCTGTGGGCAACTGCAGGGTCGGGACGAGGGGATGGTGACATTGAACGGAGGATAACCAAACGATAAGCGGCGACGGTAATCGTGAGGACGGGGAGTCAGCATCCGAGAGTCGAAGGGAACACCAGCATATTCACTGACATTCCATCAATCCATTCCCATCCGGGATTCGCGCGAAAAGTGCGTCCAGTCCATTTAAACAATTCTGTCAGAACTGTTGTTCGTTATAGTCTTTTTCACCCTTAACGACGCGTAATCAAGGGACAATGGCAACCAATCAAATTCTAGCTACGACTGGAGAACGCCAGGTCGAGCTTCGATTCGTATTTCATTGCTATGAGGGTCCCGGTCCATTTGTGATGCTCCAACTATCATCTGGCAAAATTCTCCTTATCATATATTCGGCCTCTTGTTAACTTTTATATATGGTATAGAATATAGACGGTAGTTCCATGAAAGTACTGCATTATTATTTCAAACGAGGTGAGGTAGTCTGTATATCCTTTTCATACTCTCAGGATGTTCTGTTGCCCTCTACGCACTCTATTTGAAACTTTTACACGCATAAGAAAACTATCAAGTGCTATTTTAAGCGGACAGTGATGGAAGGCATACTTTGAGCAGTTTGGATACATATGGGCTCTATCGAATGCCGGGTGCATTGAAGCCCCCACAAGAACAATATCAGGTTAATAGTTAACTAGCAGTTTTCGCAAATTAAAACTAAGTGGGTTGACCATTTTTCTTCAGATAGCCTCTTAATCCACTCAAGATTACGTCGGATGAAAGGCAGAACGGAAATTTCGTTTTGCAGATGGAATCGACCAGATAGTCTACGCAGCCTACATCAAAAAGATAAATTGAGGTAAACGTCATTCATGACATTTATTATTTTTCAAAGGACCAAACAAGAAATAAGTGGATCCAAACTACCTACTGTTCGGCCGTACAAGTATTCCCATTTAAAAATATAAAAGAAATCAGACCAATTGAGGGAAGTAAGATATATCAATAATTCCATCGAATGGGCAGATAGGAAATCAAACAAAAAAGTTTATTTTTTGAAAAATATTTCATCAGTTTTGACTTCTAGTGCAGACAAAACCTTATCTTGGTTTGAACTCTCAAGTGGGTGGAACTGTAAAGATTACAAAGGCAGGCAACCTATACAGAAGATTGTATCAAGTATGCTCAATCCTCGTGTGGGGAAGTCGAGTAAGTCCTCAAACTTTATATGGCCGGAAAATGGAAACCATCAAGCTACAGGAAGAATCAAGTCACCCGCAACAAAACAAAACTTTGAATTTATATCAGGTGCAGCATGAAATTCTTGTGGAGACTAAAATCGGAATCCTCACTGGCAATGTGCGGCCAAAAGCTACAACGAACGAGCGAAGAGCACCTATTTTTTGAAGTACTTTGAAGCGAAAAGTTCCCTATAACCGCAGGTAAATAGCGGATGGTCTATGGGCAGAAATCCGAGTATTTGCTTAACATAGATACAGCTTCCCCTACCACGGCTGTGGTGACAAGTATTTGAAATATAATTATAACCTCGAAGAGAGAGTTCCTTGTCCGCTACGGAAGGTGTTGCCCATGTTCTGGTTAGCACAACAATACCTGTACAGTGGATGAATATCAGATTCTGAGGATAGGGGCAACTTATTGGGCAAGGACCTGACATTGATAACGAAGAGTTGACGTGGGAAGTGCGTAGTTTTTACGGGAGGGCAGGTAAGTCACAGAGTGTTTGATGGGCCACGAAAAAAAAGGAATGAGTGCTCCCACCCGGTTCTAGGAAAAATGTTGTGACATTGAAAGCCCCGATGTGGATGAAAGAGGAGACAGATATGGAGGACGAAATGATGGACAGAGAAATTAAGTGCCACCGTTAGATATCTGAGGTCGTTCAGGAAACCCATGGGCAGTATCTTTGACGTATTTCTGTCGAGGTCACAAAGAGGACCAGGTGAGACTACTAGTCCAGTAGGACCATTTGTATTAGGTGTCCACTGGGAGTACGACCATAGATGGAATGTGCTGCGGGCTGAGGGCGCACTGCTGTGATGTAAACAGGGGCATCCTGTATAAACCCTATTAGCAAGAGTATATTGCCTTGATAGCGAATGGATGTTGCTTTTCGCTATAGTTATTTCAAGGCTATAATGGTTTTGTCAGGCAAATGAAAATCGAGGGGATATTTATTTTTTGAGATACTCAGAAAGCGGCGACAGCGGGATATACATCATTATCCACGATTCATTTACTTAGCTCAATACTTGATCCTACCTCTTATCCCTTAATTATGACATTTATATTCCCTCCAGTACTTTTTAACCCACTTCTTATCACAAAATTTGAACGACCAAATGATTAGTATCGGACCGAACAACATGGTGCCCCATTGATGGGATGACTGAAAACACGCATATACGCTGCAAACATTAAATACGAAAGTGTGGGCAATAGTAAAACCGTGTAGGGTATAAAACGTAGAACAGGAGCTATGTACAAGTGGAGATGGATGCAAGTCACTGCTCATAGAAAATGAAAAATAAATCCATCCGTGAGTGTTTTTGGGTTGGCTGGGTCCTTGGGCCATTTTACCTTCCTAGTTGGTCTTAAGTTGACAAAATAATTAGTAATGCATTTTTGACATGCACTCACCATTGGTACTAATTCGCTTTTGTATATGCTTGGCCAGGATGTCCAGCGATCTTTTGAGCCACTTGGTTACGACTGACTCGAGGTTAGTAAATGTAGCCTTGCCATCGACATTCCATGCCGAAAACATCCCTGTAAAGTAGATCATTGTCTTACGTAATGGAGCTTACCAATGATCCCTTCATAAAGCTTGAATCTCGAGAGATTCTCCTTCCTTTTTCTGCAGTTGAAGTTTATATGTAGATTTACCTCGTTCACAAATAAGACAAAAAACGCACGCTGGATGACGCCATCACACTTTCTTCCACCAAAACAGGTGAGGAAGATGAACTTATGTAATTGATAATAATAAGTTGCGTTGCCAACCAGTTCGCTTCGGTAACAACCGTCCTCTACCCTCTCGTTCATTGTCCGGAAATCAACAGAGAACTGTAAAGGCTGGCTAACTGGATTTACGGGCAATCGACTGGCACCGGCGGTAGCAGTTGGTGACTGTGGACTAAATGACGACTGCAGCTGTTTGAAATCCCCGAACACTCGATCCACACGGTTTAAAAGAACCGAAAACTGCGAGACCATAGCCGTTCGTATGCAACGCATAATGATGTCTCTCTCCATACTTGCCAAGTGCTTATTAAGTGTTAAACCAAGTAAGCTAATTAAAACCCTAGTAAGAGTTAACTTAACGGCTTACCGATGACGCGCGCTTGGTCCCCTGAGGGGTCGAATGAGGTGTTTGTTTGTTCGATTGTTTCCTTGTAGTTTTGATAAGTATTATATTTCAATAACATTGCGGCGATGATAACCAATGAACGCTAAACTAAAGTTCGTAGATGACAGTGTCGATTGCATACCTGAATTTTTGTGAAGACTGTCTTGACGATGGAAATTTTGACGTAGTACTATCTACAAGTGCACAGGATAAAAGGGGTCGAAGTTTCAAAATGTTAGTGCTCATCCTATCACTATAATTCAGTATAATTCAGCATAGATAAGGGAGATAGGCAGAGACTTTGAAAACCCTATTAACAGGTAGACGCTAGCAAAACAAGGTAAATGTTACATGGCAATAGTCGTTTTAGTATATCGATCATTGTTGTTGACTGAATATATGTCCATCAATAAAAATGCATCAAGTCTTCTTTTAAACATTTTAAACGCTTTCAGCCTGAACAACCGAAGTTGGCAGTTTGTTCCATTCTTCAATCACCCGTTGGGAAAAGAAGTTGGCCCGCACTTCAAGTTTGGCGTGTTTTCTTTTCAGTTTGTATTGGTGACCTCGGAGACTTGTCGAGTTTGCCAATTCAAAAAATGCGGCAATCTGAAGAGCACAATCAACTCCTCTGACCAGTTTGAAGACTAAGATCATATCTTCTCTGTATTGTCTATAAGATAGAGGAAAAATTTTATGTCTTTCAAGGCGGCCCTCATAGGGTAGGCATTCCAATCCGCTGACTAGTTTCGTTGCCCTCCGTTGAAATTTCTCCAGCAGAGCGTAGTCATGTTTCGTCCAAGGGTACCACGCCTGAACGCAATATTCCAACACCGGCCGGATAAAATGTTCCAAACACGCGCCCAAAAAGCTCTCCGTCAAAATTAACGAAGGACCTCCTGATTGCGCCTAAGATACACATAGCTTTCTTTGCGATATTCGCACAGTGCGACGATGGTTTGAGAGTTGGTGTTATCCATATACCCAAGTCCTTTAGAATGTTTACCTCCTTGAGTTGGTGACCACTGATGAAGTACTGGTATTCAAACCTAATCATCCTTCTGGAACTCTGACCGCAGTGGGATTATTTGGCATTTGTTAAGATTAAGGTTCAGCAGCCACTCATCACACCATGTTTGCAAACGATCTAAGTTTTGTTGTAATTTCCGCGCATCCTCCGGTTTTTCAATCGAGTTCCATAACTTCAGATCGTCAGCGAACATTACCTTCTCGCATTTCAGACAATCCAGACAGTCGTTTACGTATATCAGAAACAAAATGGGACCCAGAACGCTGCCCTTCGGAACTCCATTGTGAACGGTTTCCAAGTGAGACTTGGAGTCTCCAATACAAACACGCTGGTGCCTGTCTGTGAGAAAGTTGGCCAACCATTTGAGTAGGTTGCCATTCGCACCCATTTGACGGAGCTTAAAGATCAGACGTCTGTGTGGAACCCTGTCAAAGGCTTTGCTAAAGTCAATATAGATGGTATCAACTGACAAACCCATTTTTAATGATTTTGTTCCACTTTCCATGGATGAGAGCAGGTTTGTGAGGCAGGATCGACCACTTCGAAATCCATGTCAATATGAACTTAGCAAGTTATTCTCTTCAAAATGCCTCATCAGTTCCGTTTTGATTATCTTCTTTATCATTTTGCGCAGATATTTGTGAGGATGACTGCTCGGAAACTGTTTGGTGATGTCCTCTCTCCTCCTTTATAGATGGGGGGTTATGTTGGCTATCTTCCACTCGGTAGGCAGAGCCACCGCCTCCATCGAACTTTCAAATATCTTGGAGAGCGGAGAGGCCAGCTGGTCTATGAGTTCATTGAAAACTTTTGCGGATATACCATCTGGGCCAGGTGATTTAGTGGGCTATAGCTCTTTCAGAGTTTTTCTAACTGTGTCCATTGGGAACGACACCATGCTTATTTTGTTTGTAGATGTGGCAGTACTGTAGTATTCGTCCTCGTCAAAAGGTGGTTCCTCGGTATACACGGACATAAAGAAATTGGATAAGAGGCTGGTCTTATCAGAGTTATTAGTTTACCTGTTTCCCTGATTGTCTTTAAGACAAGGAATGCAGTCGTGATTTTGTTTTTCCTTATTAACCTAAGCAAATAACCTTTTCGAATTTCTTGGTATGTCTTTGACTATTTCTGACTCAAAGGCTGATCTTTCTTTTCTCAGAATATTCGGACACCAATTTAGCTGTTTCTTAAAAGCGGGAAAATGTTCGGGTTGTTGATATCTGGCATATGTTCTCCACAGTCCTCTTTTCTTCTTTTCTTGGGTCGGGAGACGCACGATCGCCATTTAAGTGGGCAGAATTTCTCTACCAACTGCTGAATTTAAGTTACTAATGAAGAACCAGGCAGCGTTCGTGTCAGGTACATGTGCAGGGCTCCAGTCTATCCCATTCAGTAATTCTTTCATTTTGGGATAATCCCCTTTCCACACATTTCTCTCCCCAAATGCATGACCTTTCGGTAGAGAAAAATGACTGTTCTCCCAAGCAAGAACACAATGATCACTTCGTCCAAGTGGCATGTAAGAACTTAATTAAAGGTTGCAATTTTCGTCTCTACTTTTGATTAGATCCAAACAGCTTGACTGCAGCCCATTTCGGAACCGCGTCTTCATTGTGACATGTTGGGTAAGAAACTTGTCATTTACCAAGTGTATTAATTTCTGTTCGAATGAATTTTCTGATCGCGAGAGTACATTTACACCCAAGCGATATCGGGAGCGTTGAAATCTCCAAGTAGTAATAAGAGTTTGCTACGGCAGATTTGCTTTACCTCTGTGATGAGTGCTTCATCCGTGTCCGTTCGCTGTCCTGGGGGTCAATATACCACGGCAATATGAATGTCTGGTTGGTTTGGGACTTTCAGTTTACAACAAAGTATTTCGCAAGACGAGATCCTATTTGGCGAGGGCCCATCCGGAATGAAGTCAATGCCTTCTCGTATGAACATTGCGATTCCACCACCCCTATGTCCGTTTCTATCCATGCGGATAAGCTGAAAACCATCTATTCTGACTTCTGTGTCTGCGATTTGTTCATTTAACCATGTTTCAGTTAGAGCAATGAAGTCAGGCTGTAAATGGTCCACGACCAGTTTGATTTCATTCATTTTGTTCAATAGACTCTGCACATTTGTGTATATCATTTTAATCTTGTTTTCTTGCCTCGATTTCTGAAGATGTTTAGTTCTTTCTTCCACATGGCGATATTTTTGGATATTTCACAAGATATATTTAGTCTCCTGTCTGGGTTCAAATCTGTAGGCATTTAGTAGGGCTTTTGACCGGCGTGGTTGCCGTCATTTTCACCGGATGTTCCCATAAAAACGAGCGCACCGTTTTGACAATTTTGTTGTCTACAATTTTCAAGTTTTGTTCCCCCTCGTATTGACGTCTTTTCAATTCTGATACCTGTGTCCTCATTTTCATCCGATCAGTGGGAGAGTAATCCGGCTGAAATAAAACTCCACGATGATTCTTTCGTAGTCGGAACTTTCGAGAGAGCAATAGATCTGCCTGCTGTTTACTCCCAAAGACGACTTTTAATGGTCTTGGTTGAAACTTATGCGTTTCATTTGTAACGAGAGGCCCCAATCGAAAGATCTTTTGGATGTAGACTGTCACACCAGTTTCTTTCGAACCATTCAATAAATTTTGGAATGTAAGCAGACCCTGTTTTACCCTTTCTTTTGGCGTTTTCCCAGTAGCCTCTGAGACTCCCTGAACTACCAGACAAAATGATCTGTCAGGGAAAAACATGTTTCTGCATCCTTCTTTTTTATGTGATGAAAGTTTGAATCATGCCCTTTGTTACAGTCTTTAATACTGTGTTCAGATTGGTCTTCATCGGTAAGCCTGTTGGTTGATTTGCAGACATCTCTGTGGACCTTTCAAACAGCGTGAGTTCTCCTAACAATGCGTTTGCTCGAATAGCACTCGGGAAACCTGAATTTTGGTTTGTGGCATCCAGGTCTGTCGATAAGTCGCAGGCCACTTTTCTGCCATAACATTGCTGGCTACCATGCACTGCTCCATTGTAGTTCGATGGACATGTATAGAGCATGCTGCTGTTGCCCGTCCGTGGCATAAAAGATACCTAACGATTACCGTTTTTCAACTTCTCAGAGACCATCGATCGCTGATTTACTTTTGTGCAGGCGGGTTAAGGGTGATGTGATTCGAGACTGCACGATCTCGGAGACGAGATTTGAAGCGGTCGAGGACTAGGTCATCACGATCGGTTGGGAGTAAGTTGAGGTAGGCGCGACGTGCCAGCTGTAATTACTCGGTGGCAAACTCGTCGGCGGGCTGTTGCGTTTGGCAGAGGCTGTACAGTCGTTCGCCGACTACCGAGGGGGATTCTGGTAATCGAATAATGAGAGCAGTATGTCCTGGGCTGTGTGGAAAGGCGTGAGGAGAGAAATTCCGGAAGTCATCAACGACTTATGGGTGGGGGATGTGAGGAAACGTAACATAAATTGCTAATGGTCGGTAGGGGCAAGGTCAACAAGAAAAAAAGACAGCTCGAAAAACCAGTCACTGATGTTGTGTCCCGCGTCGTAGGGTTCTGGCGCGAGGAGGGGATCAGCTCGGACGCTCTGGGTTGAAAGGGATGGTCGAAGTGGGGAAGTGGTTGCGTGAAATAACTGGGGGAGTAGGGTCTGGCTATCACTGCCACCATTGTAGCGTCCGGCCGATTCGGCGATAAGGAGGGAGCTGAATTATAGGGTCGCAGATATAAATCATTATTCTTCTTCACGGGGTGTATCTCTTGATGTTGCGTCTTCTGAAGCATTCATAATTCCTATATAATATCAACGAATTGGAGATAAACGAAGCAATCAATATAGTAGTCGATATTTGTATGAAGTAAGTTTATACGATAAGAAAAATATATATCAAATGGTAGGAATATAAACACAATGAAGGCTAGAATAATGGTAAACGGAAATAGGTTACATATGACTCTGATACAGGGGATGTTTTACGGTTGAAAACTACAAGAGGGACGATGGAGGGAAGACGACTTATCGGAGAGACGGTGGCGTGTCCAATACCCTAGCACGTACGGAGTTATGTCCCGTCTACAAAAACGAAAGAAGCTTTGATTAAAACAAAAGGGTAGTTCGGGTCCGTTACAATGGTGCTGCTGATGAAGATAAACTGCACTGCTGATGAAGATAAACTGCAGATCAACCTAACTCGGTTGGAGGAGTGGTCGAATCATTGGCTTTTGCGGTTCAACGTCGATAAGTGTACAATACTTCGCTTAGGCAACCCGTCTGGATCTGCCGAAAGTAGAAGTTACTTTCTCAACGGTGAAGCCTTAAAAGACGTGGAAACCCAAAAGGACCTTGGTGTGCTGATGACCACCACCTTAAAACCATCGTCTCACTGCTCGAAAGTGGCGAAGAGGGCAATTTCAGTGTTGCATGCCATCAGACGAGCCTTTTTGGATTTCGATGAAGATCTTTTCGCTAAGACCTTTGGAACATTCATTAGGCCACATTTGGAATATGCTATGCACGCCTGGAAACCCTGGACAGTTCAAGATCAGAACTGCCTCGAAAGAGTCCAGAGGAAAGCCACCAAAATGGTTAGAAGTCAAAGCTCCTTGCCATATCCAACCCGCCTAGTGAATCTTAATCTGTTCCCTTTGAGTTATAGGCAAATGCGTGGTGATCTCCTGCAGACATTCCGCATTGTGAAGGGATTGGATTGTTGCCTGGAATTCTCGGACTTCTTTGAATTTGCCACCACGACCCATCTCCGAGGTCACCCATTGAAACTGCGTGTCCAGCAGGCGAGACTGGATGTGCGCAAGTTCTCCTTCTCTGTCAGAGTGGATAAACCATGGAATGCCCTCCCTGAAGACGTTGTGATGTCACCATCGCTGGAAAGCTTTAAAAGGAACCTTGACAGTTTTATGTTCCGCAACGAGCCTGAGCGATGAGGCATTTATCTTAACCCTCGAGAGTCGTGCACCACTTGTCAAATTTTATGACCGCCTTTTGTACCTTGGCAACCCACACGGTTTCTCTGTATACCGCACTTAATTTTACGTTAGAAATAGGGTACTCAAAGGCCCATGCCTATTTCCCTCAATAAATTAAATTGAATTGAATTGAATTGTGCCACCTGGGAGAACAATTACCAAAGACAGGCCAACAGTTGAGAGCACGTTCACAGCCTTCCTGGTTTCGTTTAGCCCTCCAGTCAAGCTCATTTTGCTATTACTTATTAACAGAGCAGTTGCGTATTACTTGTGGGCCTGCTTGTTAGAGGTGGGTCACGAAGATACAAGATCTGAACTTGATGCCATCGTTGTTGCAAAGGGAAAATGATCCATAAAATAAACTGAGCAGTCCATAATTTCACCGAGAAGCTAAGATTCCTAAACAAGATTGGTTTAATCCATCTCTCTTGATAACGATATTTCTTTCGTCATTATCTAAACATCTGTGAGTAAAAGCAAATCTGGGTTACAAAATTTAACGCCGTCATTTGTAGATATTCCTCTACTAAGATATTCCTCAGTACTGATTGGATAATACTCTACGAAGGCGATATGGCAATCTTGGCTTGTCACCCATTGGCTAACTGTGAGGTCGTATGCTAGGCCTTGGGCCATCTCAGCTGGTGGGCGGTGCAAATGTTTAGTTTTCGTAAGATGTTGGGACTATGGTCACTAATAACATTCATTACTCTTTCGCTAATGAGTCTGCACTAACTGTGAAATTTTTCAGCAATACCGCTACTGAAGAACACTCATCTCATCCTTCTGTCATGGTTACTGAGTCTTCCTGCCCACCTTCTACCTCGTGTCTCACATTAAATATGTCACCGTTCCACGAAAAGTCACAAAATAATCTCCAAAACGAAGTCCAAAAGCCTGTTCGCTGTTTACAGGCACCACCAAGTGCCTCAACTTGTCGCGCTCCGCCTACTCAGAAGATCGGAACTTATGTATTGGAAAAAACCATCGGCAAAGGAAACTTTTCGGTGGTGAAACTAGCAAGGCACACTATTACGCAAATTAAGGTAGGAAGGCTTGTTCAAATTTAAGCTATCCGTTAGGTGGCAATCAAAATAATTGACAAGACAAGACTTTCCACCGAAAATTTGGAAAAGGCACAACGTGAAGTGGAAATATTAAAAGACAATTCAACATCCAAACATAATAAAACTGTACCAAGTCATGCAAACTGCCAAACTTTTATGCATTGTCACGGAGTATCTTCCAAATGGAGAATTATTTGGTGAGTTTCAGTCTGTTACAGTTTTGTACATATACCTGTCCTTCATAATTATATCCGTCTGACTCGGAATGTATTTTATTTCAATTAATAATTCGATGAAAATTAAGGCTTTGCACGTTATCCCGTATTGATTAATCTTCGTTCATAGTCGAGCTGCCTTCAAGAGATACTGCTATTAAGCATGCCACATCTGGCACGGTCACCCCGCTTGAGTGTAAATGACTTGCGTTTTGGCCTGGTCAGGTTTTTGCCTTCCCACTGTCTTTCGGGAGATAAAGTTTTTTGATTAATACTTTAATATCCGTATAATTTGTATAACAAGGAACGGCCTAGGTTAAAGGATGAACTATCTTGGCCCACCACCATCTGCGTCATAAATCGATATGTCCTAGCATCGCAGCTGCCTGTTTTGCTCACAGCTTGAGTGCCAGTTCTGGATTTTAACGACACACGAGCCCAGTACGATATTGGAGGCAAAATCAATTGACATTTTTCTGATGAGAAGCTGAGATACTGCTAGTGACATAAATAATGGGCTGTAAAATTGACCTCGCCTTCGCGGTACAGGTCAGCGTTTTTCAAAACCTGTTCAGCACAGTGATTTTTGACTGTTCGCAGAGGTGGCCGCTACTGTCCAAAATACAGTACTACAAAACCATCGTCGTAGATCGTTTTCTATCCGCTCTATGAACACTCTGACCATTTAGGAGTGTACAATGTGGTTCTCAGTTTAGTTTTCAACCTTCTTTTAGAATACATCGCTAACAATGGTCGCCTTACGGAGCAGGTGGCTCGGTACAAGTTCGCTGAGATTTTATCCGCCGTGGAGCACTGTCATCGAAATAATATTGTCCATCGGGACTTAAAGGCGGAGAACGTGCTCCTTGATCAGTCGATGACCGTAAAGCTGGCAGGCACGTTCAAGTTTTTAGACATTCATTTTTTCTTGATAAACCGTTTTATTACCTCAGCCGAACTATTTACCTGCAGGTAAAACTGTCCGTTTAACCTGTTCGAGCAGCAGAAGACCAATTGTTCTGACCGAGCCACTTTTTCTCAGGTATATGATTGTCTGCTCTTTCAGCGTAGTTTGGTTCTATTTATTCTTTAAGGTGCGCTACAGTGATAACCTGGTTAGGTTATACCTGTTTGTCCTGAGAATCCCAGATGCTGACCAGAACATAAATTAAAAACTTAAAACAAACTGATTTAATAAGTTGTCGTGGAAGTGTCGTCCGATCTTCCGTTTACTCCCACTTGTCCGAAGTCTTGCCCGTTTCATGCAGCGCCGGTTCGCTAAAAAAGATAGATGCTTGAATCAATATTCTTGCTCACGTACTGCTTGCACCTGTACTTTGTACGGCCAAGATCATGCCTGGTATAGCTGGCTTCAACAATGTGGCTCGTGGTGCCTCCACGCGTTGTGATCTGCGACGGCAGATTTTGAGGGCGCTACCCGTCCTATATCGAGGATCTGAGACCCACCTGCATGTCTTGATGGACCACGTTGAGCCTCTATGTGTTTGGGGGCTGCTTGTTGAGAGCACCAACGCTGAACTGATAAATCGATTGACAAATGGTGTAAATTACTCCCCCACAAACGTCTTTCGGGATTGACATTAAGTGTTTTCGCAATACTTTCTCAGTAGGTATGCCATACTGAAGTCAAAGGATAGTTCTCTTCTAACGACGGCCAACCACCTGAAATGTTTGCTCGCACAGCCAATAACTAACAATAGTGCAAAACAACTGACCTTATGGATGCCCAGTACATGAGTGGGTCGATAGCCACTTTCCATGGATTATAAAACTCCTGCGGACAGCCTCGTTTGCACAGCCGGTCATCCTTTCGTCGTCCCGAGTATCTGAAGCTCTTCACATGTTTAACCCTACGGTCATTTATCCAAGGGCTTCCTTCTCGTAAAACATGCAGCTTGAAATCTCTTTGATCTTCCTACTACTTAAAAGAAAACCCATTGATTTAGCGCCCCTATTCACCCAAAACACTGCCTTCTCTAGGCCATAAAAGCATGACCTAGTAAAGCTATATCAGTGTAGTCCAAGTCTGTCAGCCAACTCCCGGATGCAAATTAAACACTTGAAACCGCGTAGGGCTCTTTGGAGAATCCTGCCAGTGTGCTACACATATGCGTAGCTCTTTCACATGTAAACAGCCTCGAACACACTCAGTAAGTCTGCCAGCCAACCTCTGTAACGCTACCGAAACTGCGAATATTGGTATTGTTGCTTTATTCGCCATGACCTGGTTCGATAAAATAACCTCTCACGCGTTCGTCAGATGCCTTCAATTGTACTCTGCGGTGCTTTGGTTCCGTTCCTGTCACCGACTTTAGCCACTATCCCACTGCCTATCCCGCGTCACTTAAACTTTGCTACTCCTCCAATAATCTAGCTGTTGCATCGATTTGTGAAAGGGCATATGGAACGTCTTCACTAAAATTGTTACGATAACTTGGATCACCTCTTGCAAAACCTGCTTCCGCGATCCTCGATAATTCAAGCAATGATTCTATTACTCACTAGTGTGATACCAGTGATGGTGTACGTGATAATGCTAATGGCGGTTACAGTGATACTGACGATGGCGGTGTTTATGCTTTAACTTCGAATTTTGTTGCCTTGTGACTCAAGGTTTTTGTTTGTAGCTATAGTTCTGCGCCAGCCGTGTTCTAGGTGAAAGCAATTTTTGTTTTATAGCCTGACTACCATGGTTTTTCATTCCGGGGCCCGTTTTCGGTATTCGTGCGTTTCTATCTTCCGTTCTCCATCTTATCCCTCGGTGTTTACTTCAACTGGATTCGTTCGTTTACGTGCTTCTTCCTTCCTTTTGACGAATGTTGGTCAGTACAAACTGCTGCCAAGGGGTCGTGTTCAAATGTATCATCTCTTTTGTGAGTTGGCGCTTTTTCTGGCACACGTGGGCAGTTTTATAACCGAATACACAACTCTATGTGATCTGTAGAAGTTTCGTGCGTGCGTCTGTGACTCATTCACTGATCCTTTGCTGACAGTAATCTCTTCTTAAACCAGTGTAGTGAAACTACGTTCGGCGAGCAATGAAAATGCCCAAGTAAGTTGAGTGTGAACTTTTCATCCAAAAGTCTCATTCCTGCCCCTGCCGGCAGTGCTTGCACTTGCGTTCGAGGTTTTATTGGAGAGGGTAAAAGAAAATATCGACATCAGTCCATCGCGTGAGACGCCACAGGTGCGAGCAGTGTGATAAAAGAGTGACTGCTTCCAGAGCGTAATAATCTTAAGCACGAACGCTTATTCACACGCGGTTGCCCACTCATCTGTCATTTTTAGCTCCAAGAAGCTCTAAAAAGCCCAATAGTCATTCGCAGATAATCTTAACGGACGGTACGGTAAGTGAACCTGACACGTAATGTGCTCCTGCCGATCAGCATCATCATCATAATCACCACCACCACCATCATCATCATCATACCACCACCACCATGACCCTGGAATTCCAAGCCGTCGTTATCTCAACCAAGTTACCACAGCCATCAGGTCTAACGCAAGCTTACGTTGAGACGAGCCGAGGACTACAACAGCGGGTAGAATGGAAGCTAACCGCATATTTTGGCGCAGATAGAGTGAGCTAAGCTACAGATGTCCCGTCATGTCGCACGTCTAATCTCATTTTCAGTTCACAGGAATCTGATGGGGGCTTGTGGGTTAGTGGTAGTCTGCATCACTGAAAACAGCCGCCGTAAATGGTGGTGGACGTATCACCGTGTGCTCCTGTCCTTCATCACCTGGCATCTCACCGCGTGTAACACACATAATGCCTTGCTTCGTTCGGCTTGGAATGGGCAATGGCCCTAATGCAAGACAGGCCCGCCACTCATTGAATCCGCTCCAGCTGATTGATCTCTGACTTCTTCATGTCAGAAACTTCTCACTTTTCCACACATAGGATTTGCATTTGACAAAACCACCCGATCTTTACATGGACCAGGGGTCTCAAGTTTTTGAACCTGTGCCGTTTGACCTATTGGTTCTTCGCAAACAGTTGCCAACTTACGGCAGGGCGCGAGTTTGTTGTTTTATTTAATTTCCTTTTTTGTTTGACCACAACTTTTTCCCCTGTCTATTTTCTACGCGTTATCCCTAATTATGTTCTTTGTAGACTTTGGATTTGGGACCTTTCAGCCGGAGGGTGGAAACTCTCTCTTGACGACTTGGTGTGGAAGTCCACCGTATGCAGCACCCGAAATTTTTAAGGGCGAGCCCTACATCGGCACCAAAGCCGACGTTTGGGTCAGTTTCACTTTTAACCCCCGTATTTCGACACTGCCAACCGTTGTAGGCCACTTCAAACCTCGGAAATCTTGTTGCTTTTCAGATGCTTAATGTTCAACTGTGAGAAATCATGTTATCTCCTTTAAATTGCATCTATAGGACAATATATTTGGACCCATTTTGTTGGCATTTGTTGGCGTTGTATAGATAACTGGCAGTTTATTACTCCTATGCTCTGAGAAGAGACCCTTTAAAGCCGTACGTTTACCATAACCCAACACACGCATACCGAAGCCCGCGTAAGCCATCTGTCGGGACATAAAATGGACGTGCTACCTCATTAAATGTCAGAGGAAAATACTGAAATGTGTTTTCGCTTCGAAGAGATTACTTAGGTTGGCTTGTAATATTCATTACCATGCAGCACAATCCCAAGATATTTTAGTCATGGCGGACTGTTGGCTTTTCGGCGGCTTCTTTCCGATCGCCCTTAAAAAGTAGTGCAAAATGACTACCTAACTAATATTAATTTTCTCCCTTGATTTTCGCGGCCTCAACAATTCCAATGTTTTATAGAAGGCATACATCGTATTCTTTGTTGTAATCATTGGCTAGCATTGGGGCGTGCCAAAAGAAGGCAGGCGTAGGTGCATACTCATGCCACACCAGCCAATTTTGGCATTTATGGTCCTCCCACTCCGTGGGATCTGATTCTGGCGTGGCGGCACGGTCCGGATCCTCTCTGGCAGCGTCAGTCACTTACGCCCGACCCAGCCTCCGGTCTTCTTGACACCGGACACAGGCGCGTAAGAGAGGAGGGAGTGCGGTAGATGCAGCGCAAGTCTACTATCACTTAAAATTAATTCACGCGCAATTCACGGTCCCTGTACCACCCTTCTGTGGAGCATACTGTGGTCATCGTCGGATTAAGACGGTCGAAACTGTCGAGTAGCAAATTGTGTCTCATACAAATTTTATACATGATAGCAGGATATCTCTCGGTAAAGAAATCGTTCAATTGCCGAATAATTTTGAACTTGACTTATCGTTAAATTCTCATTAATGGTTTGAAAACTACATACTGCATATCGTCCGTATAAAAAATCACACCTTTAGCTCGACTGCTAGGAAAACCAGGCTCTTTACCTTGTAAGCTAGTAGTAGTGAGTGGACACATAGGAGGCTTTATAAATGGATATTTTTAGAGTCTTAAAAAATCCCATAATTTAATACTTTTTCAAAAAACCGAAGGATAAGCATAATATTTGAAAAAGAGAACTGTTTCGTGTATGTTTTCCATGAAGTATATTTGAAGCCATAAGAACAGCGAAAACCAGTCGTAAAAACGCATATTACTTGTGTATTCATTTTTTCGTCTATGAATTGCCAACAGCAGTCCTTCGTCGGAGTATATTTGCCTTCACATCGCTCTTTGGTTCTCTTAAACTGACACCTCTTTCCCCGCCGTCCTTTTTGGCTGGTCGGAAACCTGTTATATGATTTGGTTTGATCTGACCGGAGTTCTTCATTTTCCTTCTACATTTCCCCTCGCACAATGCCTCTTGGTATTAGGTGGAACGCACAATCAATCTGGAATCCCGATCGGGTATCACGAGCGCGGTTTTCCTCTTATATATGAACTCGAAGTGGGTCTTCTCCTGCTAATTACTTTCAGAGTCAGTCTATTTCGTGCCGACTATCTTTGCCTTTGAACAAAACGTGTTGCTTGTGTAGCAGCATAAATTGCGTGAACGAAATGTGCGCTTTTACGTGAAGCCGAGCTTTTAACTTAGGTGCTCCCGATGCGTTCTCTTGTCAGCCATGGCGTCTTGTGATAAGCGACGTCAGTCCTTCGTTTCTGATTTAAGGGGAAAGGCCAGTACTAAGGAAGCAGTGGAGGAGGATTGGACTTGTCTGCTATTTCGGATGTGATGTCAAACCAATCATCAGAGTTAGGGTGAGTAAGAAACAAAGTTAGCGGACGTGCAGGGAATAAAGACATATAGTCTACGATGAGGGAAGAAGGAAAGCAAGCAAATGGCTTTTATGCCCTCTGCTTCGGATGTCCTCACTCAGTGTTTAAGAAAGAGTCGGATGCAACACTAGTACTAAACTTCAACGCTAAGCGTAAAATAGATCAGAAACGTCGTTGAGCAAGGACGCTGTGCAGTGAACAAGTAGACGGGATTGCTGAAATACGACACATATGACGATTGCTGGGAATGAATGGCTGCCTGTCCCACTTCGTTACCCGGTGCTTTCAATAACAAGACTAGAGGCCGAACGTGAATATTAACTAGCTTTTTTCAGGTATGGATCATCTTAGAGATGTTCGGTCGCCTGATCTCGCCCCTGACTGGAGGCAGTCCCGCAGTCGGGTTCAATGTAATCCAAGTCCACCGGAGTGGTTACAACTACGTGAGTTGAGGGCAGCTTAAGTCACAGTTCTGTAGCATTCGATTACTCAACAAGCGCAGCGACCTAACCCCACTTTATTCAGTGCTACGCACAGAGTGGAGTACGTGAACGGACATAGCGCTACTATTGAGCCAAATGGCCAAGCAATTATCACGCATATGACCTTCAAATCGGGAGAAATCGCAATGTTTAGTGTTCTTAAATGCTGGCTACTTTGCCATTATCACACCAAACAAAAGCATCCACGATGAACGTGGGAAATTATAGCTTTTGTCGGTGTTTTGCACTGTGACAGCACAGGCTATGAGTACTGCACCCCTTCCCCTTGTTCGTCCGCCGCCTCTTGTCTGTGGTTACAGTTTTGGGAGAACTCGGAAATGTCAAGCAAAGCAGATTCGTTTTCGAGCGCTCTAATTCTCTGTATCCACTCTTTCCTTTTCATCGTGTGTTGACTTCTCTTGTTCTCTTCTACATTTCTGAGCCTTTCTGTCTTGGTGTCACCGGGACGATCTTCGATTTAGCGGCGGGCTACGAGCTCACAATTATATGACTGTAATGATCTGTTTACTTTTCCAGAGTCTCGGTGTCCTCCTATACGTCCTTGTTGTCGGTGTCCTTCCCTTCGGCGCCCATGAACTTCCCAAACTCCGTGATCAGGTGTTGGCCGGCAACTTCAGGGTACCCTTCTGGCTGTCGAGTCGTGAGTGTTCCTTTTCTATACACGTAATTTATTTAGATGAGGATTAAGGAGACGGTAAATCAGGGTTGGAGTAGGTGCTATGATTCAAGTTAGGACATGGACTACGTGACACTCCAGAATTTAGCGCGAGGTTTCCACTAATAGGCGGTGGGAGGCGGATTCATCGTTTCGCATACGGCCATATCTCACGTCGTGTTTTTCGACGAGGATTTTGTTTTCACACAGTTGTTATATTACGCAGCATTTTAAATGACCGCGCTATCTTGGACTACCTGAAAGAAGACAGTCTCATCATGCATAAGAGAAATCTGTGCCATATAAGGACTTGTTGCCCAACGCCTAACCGAGCTGCAAATGAGTATGAAAGAGCGTTTCGATCGCTGCATGACATCTTTACTTTGCTTCCCTATCAAACTTGTGAACGTTTTCAGCCATGCCGTGTCTTGCTAGTTGCACCTGGGTGACAAAGTCAAGAAGGACAGGTGCTCTCTATGCCTGCAAATTTCAGTAACAGCCCCTCTCGAACAATCTTCGCAGGCTTTGTTTGCTTAGAAGATAATCTGTTACTCACATTTTCAGTGTTCATTTTGCACGCACGTGTCAATCTTAATGCTCGTAACGGCCTAACAACATACTATACGCCGTTTTCGAATTTCTGGCCGTTTCTCACTTTGCTTGGTTTGCGCACGCTTCTCCAGCTCCCTCCTCCCCCCTCCCTCTGTTCAGCTTGCGAAGAACTATTGAGAGCAATGCTTTCGAAGTCCCCCAACCGCCGACCCTCGATATCACAGATTTACCGATTCAAATGGCTGGCAAACCTCGACAGCTACCCCCTACTGCGAGAACCTACTCCTCCGATTCCCGAGCACCTGCTTCCCTTTATGCCCTTTGCGGCTCCTGCTACCTCTGGCGCCGATCTGCTCTGTGCCCCTCCCACAACGAATGTCAGACACCCTCGAGTCTCCCTGGTGTATCCGTCTGGCCTAAACTTGGCCGCTGAAATGAAAGTGAGTGAAATTCAACTGTAGAATTGGGAGTTGGCGGGGGGTGGTGGTGGTGGTGGAGGAATCGTGGTCACCCAGCCGTTATTAACTTTTCACACTGGCAGTGGTCGTGTCGGGGGTTGGTTTGATGTATTCCGTGGTTAAACTTGACCTGTGTCTAGGCGTGAGGATGGGGTAGTTTGATTGTTCGGTTAACGTGCGGATGTGGTTGACTTAATTGCTGGCGCTGCTTCCACGAGAGGTTAGGCATGCTTTGATGAACGCTCACCGATTGCTAACGGAACTCGCTCGTCCCGTTCTGCCTTGGAAGTCACTCTCGAGTCCCGCCAGCAGCTACACAAAGGCCGGTAGTATAGGCAGATGAATATTGTCGGCAAAAACAAGGGAGACTGGAATGGCCATAATGTAGACAGTGCATTCTCATGGACGACAGAGGTAGACAAATCCTTCAGCTTGTTGAACCCGCAAAAAAAAAAACATTCTAACTGCGTTTTCCTATTAATGTTTGCTGGCCTTAAGAAGTTGTCAGCGTATAGCACCTCCAGGTTGTCTTACTGCCAAATGGGTAGCTTAAACAAGCTATTCTTCCCCAAATCTATGCAGCTTGGGAATTCCCGTGTTTCCCAGTTTCTGCTCTTTGTTGGTGATTGAACTCTGTGTGTCGAAACGACTTTCTCTAAGATGCACAAGGGAGCGTTGTGCAATCGATGCCGTTCTTCTCTATTCGCGTTCTCATTGTGTTGTTGAGGTCATTTCGCGCGGGTGCAGATATTCCCTGCATTTTGCAATGGGACAGATTTGCTGTCAAGGAAATGCAAAGTTAACATGGTCGTTTCTGGCTCGTCAACTGGCCGCAATTGAAACACAAACTGAAAAACCTCTGATATGTGAAACCGAGTCATTTAATCTCAGGAAGACGATCTGCCCGCTAGCCTAGCTGCTGGTCAGCTGCGGTGTCTATGGGTGGCAATTAGGGGAGTGATCTTCAACGAATGGCCTCGGGTTTGACGAACAAGCACTCATGGACCAGCAGCGGGGCCGCGAAGGACTGAAGTCTGTGGAGCCAGCCGCCTGTTCGAATCTTGCAAAGCATTTTGACGGGGGACGTTGAACCGACGTTAACCACGTTCGATTGGCTCCAATACCCTCCTCTTGGGTTCTTAAGTCCAACTATGAATCCAGATAACCTTGAACAGATAGTCCGACAGTTCAGCTCTCGATTCCGACGAAGTCGACTGTGTACTCCGCAGCACGACGGGAGGAGGAACAGTAACTTGCACGTAAATTAGTTTAATGATGGTAAACTCTGAAGACGTCTTTCACACTCTCCACCTCCTGGACTCGACGACATGATTATATCAAGAAGATCGCAGTCGGGAGAGGTCACAGGTGGCTGGCGCGACGGTAACCATCACGTAGAAGTGCTAATACATCCCCCTCCCCATGTTCGACATTTTTTATGGGTGCGCATCTCCAATAATGCCTGCCGTGCCCTGATTTAACCTCGTTGGTCCATCACATATACCGCGCGGCTGAATCCTGTTATACGATTCATGCCACGGAGTTCGTAGGAGCCGATGCACCTTATATCTTATCTGGCGAATAGTATTAGGACTAAACTACTCAACTGGGAACCGATTCGTGATCTTGCATGTTTGGACTATGTTGGCGTTCATCGACTAAGCTGCTGAAAACCTGACAGTACACAACTTTCATCCATTAAATGTAGATCCCTACTATTTATTTGATATGTGGGCCCCCGTATCAGCCTCCTGTAACTTCAGGAAATCGAAATCCTAGGGGTAAACTGTCCATCAATCCTCTTTCATAGCAGGCCATGAAAGCACCTTGCTAAGGCTTACATACTGATAATTCCCTCGAAATGGGTGTGTTAATCAGTGACCGTGTAGTATAGTCATAGTAATGAGAGTCAGGCTGCAATGGCTCCTTTTTAATGTGGCCTTTATGGCACTCCCACTCCGTGGGATCCGAGCCAGGTGTGGTGGTACGCCCAGGGGCGGCTCCGGCCGCGCCAGCCACCTGCGCCCTCTCCCATCTCCGGTCTTCTTGACTTTGTCGTGACACCGGGCTCAGGTGGGGGAGCAGGAGAGAGTGCGGTAGCTGCAGCGCAAGGCTACTATCACTTAAAACTAATTCACGCGCAAGTCACCGTCCCTGCACCACCATTCCGTGGAGTGTACGGTGGACATCGTCGAAACCGACGGTCGAACTATCATGTCGTCAGTATAGTCACAGATAGAAGGGCACGTTAGTAACAGTTTAGTTGATTCTGCCAATGCGTCAACCTCCGCTGTCAGGCAGCACAATAATAAACACGCATCTTGCTGCTGTTAAAACTTCTTGAAAGATTCTTTTACCATGATCTGGTTGTTAGTGAGAAAGTGATCATGCTGGGTCAGACGAATCTTCAAACCACGACTTTTTGGGTACCTTGCGACAAGGTTATCGATGATAATTCTATGCTTGGTGGAGTAAACCAAGTTCTTTGGCAACTATTTCATGGCTTGGTAGCCAAACGATGATGATGTGGTCAGCCGGATTGATGTAATACCCGCATTTCCATGGTTTCGTAGCGGTGTGCATGACAGCTTATAGGTGCTTGGCGCTGAAGCTTACAAGCGCTACCGGTTCAACCATATTTCCGTTTTAAAACGCCTGAAATGCATTTTGGAACACGCGTTGACGTTGCGGAAATAAGCCAGCGTAATACAGTTGATACTGGGAAATCCGATCGTGCTCTGTACTCCGAGCCAGAGTAGAAGGTAGTAGCAAATAATCATAATTGAAGTTTTGAGTACGCAAGGCTGGTGAGAAAATTTTCGGATCCAACCCACAACAGCTCCACGATCGCATCAACTCAGGAATCTTGCAGCTGGCTGTCTAGACTGCTCGCATTGGCTTTTTTTCGTCTTCCAAAAGCGCAGACAAATTAGCTCTTAATGGCTGCGGTATCTTTAAGATCTAATTGGTGGCCTTTATAGAGTAAACCACAAACTGCGACGGGACTGTAAAACCCAACTAACCGATTTATTGGTTACTTGTTGGTTCCTGTAAGTAGTGAGTTTGCGATGTTAATGGCGGCTTTTTCGCTGCCTTCTCGGTCAAAATCAACCGCGTCGTGAACAATCCAATTGTTTTCGCTGGTTCGAAGACCATTTCCTCACCTTTCTTACCCGAACCGAGTTTCGTCCTCTACCTAAGGTGTTTTCGTGTGCCTTTTTCCCAAGGAGAACGGTCGCTACCATGCTCAGACCGTCGAGAAATAAGACCTCCGAAGAGGGTGGCATTCGTGTTCAACTATGTGCGCTTAGTGTCGACATTATTTCCCTAATTTAATTGGGCGATTGTCTGCTGGTTGGCTATCCTTAGACGAGACAAAGTGCGAGAACGTTCCGTCGCATAGGCCTCATCAGTGCGAATCCTAAGCTCTATCCAATCGCCATTCTTAAGTGGTTTTTTTTATAAGGGTTACGCCAGTACGAGGCTCAAGCAAAGTACATCCACCCCCTATTAGGCACCCGTCCAGTCAGGCCACATATCCGATTATGAATACTCGACTGTGTGTGTGGGGGACACGGGAAAATGGGAGATGGTTGACCGCCGTTGCGCCGAAGCGTTACTTCGAGTGCAGTATGCAGACTTCGTCTTTACTCAGGCAGTCTGTAATGGCATTCCGAAATTATTTCTGTTCGTCCAAAAAGATAATTGAGGCCCACTTTGTGAAGGTCTTCATGTCCACTGATAAATCCGTCCGACGTCGCTATCTAAGTTTGAGCTATTGAGGGGGAGATAAAGTCAAAACTTGGCGAGACACAGCCAGTGAAGACATGGAGGTGGTTCCTTAACCTTCGTTCTTTGTTGTTGAAGAAGAGAGCTGTTCCATCTCTTCATCTCCGTCGAGCGCAACGCATGGGTAAGTGCACCCCGCGACATCATCCAGGCTGACTAGCTTGAAAATTAGGACAACCGTACCAGGCAGCACAAATATTATTTTTTCATCGAGCATTTAACTAAAACGCTGTATCACGACTCCACGGTTCATATCCTACCAGCTGCCTGCGAAATAATTTATGGACGTGGTGCGAACGCAGCTGACAGATTACGAACCAGTTCGCCCAAACCCAAATCTCCCCTTAAATATGACAGATTGACTCTGAGATGTATACTGGAAATACCAGTTCAAACATCTCACCATACATTCACCTGTATTGTCTGTACACCAGCGCAAGGCGCAACGCCCGCTCTGCAAACACGAACGAGGTCTTTGAGTGGTATCTACACGTGATATTGCATTAAACAATGGAAGGGGCCCTCTCTCTCATTTTGACAAGAATTTCTTTTTTGGCATTCACAGCTTGCGGATGAGGGCAACCGTGTTCTTCTGATTCACAGTGACTTTCATTTCGCACACGCCACACCTATTCTCTTCTTGTGACGCATTCGATTTTCTCATATGTCACTTTCCGCATCGCGCGCAGATTGTTGCCCATAGCGCTCTCGTCAGAGTAACAATATGACTCCCTCGGAAGACAGCCAAAGCGAGGTCGTGAACGCTTTTTTTCTGGCACAATTTTGAATCATTATTTTTCTCGTCTCCGTCCCATCGGCGCACTGCCTTGTCCTTTGACGTCATGCGATACAGTGACGTCAGTCGTTGCGCCAGGTGTTGGAGTGTAGGGAGACAATTTGGGCGACGGTTGCCAAACCATTATATTTTCACGCGCCTTGACGTCATTGGATGTGCACTTTTGTGCTCCTGCCTGCCCTCATGAAGGTGCGCAAACACAATTACGCATATCCATCCCCAAGACTGCGCGCGCATTCGGGATGGACGCCCTGCTAGTTCCTGATATCGTCGGCGGCGTCATCGCCGCGGGTGATTTGAAGATTGTTTTTGTCCCATCTAGCCGCCGGACGCACGTCTGTTTCCACTGTGCGCGCGGGGGTTTGCGTGATGGAGGCGGCTGTCAGGTCTCGTAGTAATCCGTGCTAGCGCTCGACGTAAGCTGCTTCGTCACGACTGCTTTTTGTGCTTTGATAGGTTGCAGGTGACAATAGACTAAACAGCCGACCACTATATACCGGTTAGTTTGCCTGTAACCCTCAGATATATTGAACTAAGGCCGCTAATATCAAGCATTCGCACACTGGCCAGTCGCTTATCATCGTAGCGATTTGATCGTCCCGTGACCCAACTCGCGGAAATAGAAAATAGTAGTCAGGGTGTGGACACCTTGTAGCGGGTTAAAAAGTTATATAGGTCAACAAAGATTATCGACCTATTTCAGAATTGTTGTCGTAGTTTCTGCTTGCTAAACTGGCTATTTTTGGCCTAATAGTGCATTACTATTTTTAGTAGAAGATTTTGGCAGATTTGAATAATTAATTTGACCCAACTGTGAAGAATTCGTCGGCCTCGGTGGGATTCGAACGCACGCCAGCTTTGGAACACCCAAACGTTCTAGCAAACTGAGCTACGAGAACCCACCGGGAGCCGTGAGTTTGCTCGCACTTTGGTCAAGTTACTAGCTTAGCCTACTGTAACTTATGGAATCCACAAATTCTGATACAGTAAGCCGAGCCGGATTACCTTAGCAAACAATCTGGGTTGGGATCGATGAAAGGACCGTTTGATGGCTAGGGTTGAAATAAGAGTTTACGAACACAAAGGCCAGATACGTTCCCGGTGCGTTCTGAGACTGTGGTTAAACAACTCCACTGGGAAAAAAAACTAATTCTGCAGTACTTTAATCTTCTTTCTTTCTTACTTGTAGATTCCAATCTGCCAAAATCCTCTACTAATTAATTGTGCCTGGTAGTCATCTCGCGAATTCTAGATTGATTGCTTAGGAAATCCTGCTTCTGCAGTCAGCGTTCTGTATCAGAATTGGTGGATTCCATACGTTGCAGTAGTTGCGGATTTTGGCAGATTTGAATCTACAAGTAAGAGAGGAAAGAAGATTAAAGTACTGCAGAATTAGTTTTTTTTTCCAGTGGAGTTGTTTAACCACAGTCTCAGAACGCACCGGGAACGTATCTGGCCTTTGTGTTCGTAAACTCTTATTTCAACCCTAGCCATCAAACGGTCCTTTCATCGATCCCAACCCAGATTCCCTCGCCGAAGACTTCTTTGTATTTGCGATAGAAGCATGAAGGCGAGTTGCAGGAAGCAGTTCAGAAGAAGAAGATGCGATCGCTGGAACACGAAGTTCATTGGTCTGACTTTTCGGATTCTCAATCTAACCCATCGTCAGAGATGGTCGACAGCGACAGCCTCTAATGATGGGTTAGGTTGAGAATCCGAAAAGTCAGGCCAATGAACTTCGTGTTCCACTGATGGCATCTTCTTGTTCTTGATATTTGTTTTCGTTGTTGTTGTTATTGTTGTTGGTGGTGTTGTTGTTGTTGTTGTAGTTATAGTTTTTTTGTGGTTGAGGTAAATCACCAGTATAGGCGGAGGCCGGTGGACTTAAAATATGTCCAGAACCTCTTGGTAGGTGCTTTAGGTATGTGGTTTATCGATGGAGGGTGCATGTGGCAGCAACGTGCATTCACCCACGACTCTCAGCTGCTACCTCAAACGCTTCGTGCGTTATACAGCAAGTCGGACCGACAAGTAAAGCAGGGGTTGATAGAATGGTGTAATTTACTCTTTATGCCGAGTTCTGAAAACTGGGTGGTTGGCTTTAGCGGTGGCCGAGCTGGTTCGCTTTTGGTGATTTCCCATAAGCCGACATTGTTTTCGTGCGGAGAGAAATATTTTTTTGTGGTGGTCACTGCAATGTATTAGAAGGGTAAATAGTCTGGCTAAGGTCTTGCCGCTATCCCTATGTACTCAGCGTCTCTTGATTATCGCCTTCGGAAATTATACAGCATGTTCGGTATATTCATTCCCTTGTACTACAATGATTCAGTCGAAACTTTCCCATCTACTTCTAAAATGATAAAACAGGTTTATTGTCAACGTATGTTATAAAGTCACAGAAAAAACGTGGCATCTTTATACGGAAACATAAGGGGTTCTAATCGTATTGGTATTGTGCGAAATGTAATCATAATGAGGCATAATTACATGGACATGATTCCATGGCGGCTAATGCTATAGGCAGAGTAACATGGCCGACAAAGACAAGGGAGACCGGAATTATCATTTCTGGTTTATTAGCCGTCATCAACCAGCCATACCCAATCCCAGGTGTTGCGGCACCCGAGGCTCCAACTCGTGACCTGTTGGTGAGAAGTCCAACCCTTAACCCACTGCGCTACGGGCTCGTTCTCTTGCTGGTTTCGATCGGGAATATTAAATAGGGCAAGTAGGCGCTAACGGTGAGCCTGGGGTTGGGTACGACTGGCTGATGATGCTTAACAAGCCAGAAATGGCCATTCCAGTCTCCCTTCTCTTAGTCGGTTATGTTATTCCACCTATCAATCATCTACGAGAAAGGTTTAAACAGACTTCCTCAAGTTAAAAACGTAGTCGTCATTTATACCGTTCGATTCACAGTTGCTCGTTTCTGTATATTGTGTATGTCGATTTTATTTGTTTATATGCATGATCATGGTATATACTGATCTTTTTTTCTTTCTTGAGATATCTGTTAACAGAACTTTATGAAATCAAACACGCTCATGTAGTTTCTCTTTGATTTGTGCCACCATTCTCTTTTACGGACTTTGCCACATTTTCTTCTATGCTTTCATCAGGTGATCTTCCTTATCGCGGCTTAATGGATAAGTTTCCTGTTTCATCAAATTTCTGTATCCGGTATGGAACTGCTGTCCTAGCTGGTGGTACACGATTTAATATTTTGGCCGTTTTTGGCACAACTGTGATGCACTCCCGCACGAGTAACTATAAGCACTATCGCCAATCAAAAATTTACAATCACCAGCTGACTCCGTCATATTGTAAGACTGACAACTTATTTATCTACAAACGGAAATAATACAATAAAAAACATTAATAGGAAATAAAGCACATTTATCGGTGAATTAAATTCAATATATCAAATGAATCTACATATAGAAAAGTGAAATGCACTTATTCAATATGTTGAGATGGAGACTTATGAATCCCATGGTACAAGCAAGAAACAATGCAACAGACGTCCAGCCGAAATTTACAAGCACCGCAGTCCTCAATCCATGGATCAATTTACCGCATTGTTCTAGAGGACGTGATTATGGGAACGAATTTCACAGGGTTTTAGAAGCGAAACCACAGTTTAGAGACGCAAAGGAAATCGGGCAATCTGAGACGATAAGCACAGAACCTGTTTTTTCCAATATTGCTGACGAACTTTTGCTCGTTTACTAGTCAGTCGCCAGAATCTTCACTTGGATCAAAGAATTCTTCCTCTGGAGAGGCCGCGGAACCGTCGACGGGAACTTGACAGCCCGATAATTGCACGAGAAATGGCGAAAAATGAGAACTAGCCCCTACACGAGCGTCGTGAATCTCCACAAAGCCGTCGAACGCATGAACCAAGACGACCTCTTGAAAGCAATGAGAAAATTTAGATGTCGCGAACTGTCCGGAATAATGGTAAGGTAACTTCACGATGGCATGATCCGACGCATAACCCGCATCTGATCTCTATAGGTAGCCTTCGTATGATAAGTAAACTGAAACAAAGCCGTGTCCTCGCCCCAACGCTCTTTATTCCCACGTTTGTCTACACGCTGCTGGATGCCTGTCAAGAGGATCGTTCATGTGCCGCCATAAACTGTCGACCAGAGGGAAAACTGTTCGACATCCGCTGTATGAAGGCTATCCAAGGCCGGGGTACGTGACCTCTCGAGCGTCACAGCTATACACAAATTATTGTATTCCTTACCTTAACAGTTCTCGTAACTACACAGAACAGACTGGACGTATACTTGGATCGCTCATACATGAAGATGAGCTGGCTGTAAGACGGGGTGACGGATTATCACAAGTAGCTGCCCACACCTACGAAACGGGTCATGAATTTAATTTTGCAGCCACGAAGATAATCGCCCATAGCAGGAGCGAGACGAGCCGGCAATCGATTGAAGCCTGTGCCTCCGATGAGAATTCAATATATTTATCGATCTGATGCCGACCTACAGGGCCCTGCGCAGTCACCACCGGCCCCCGCGCCTATAACTGTTGCTTGCTTTTTCTTGCGGCTTTTATCTTTGACGATGGACTCCAGCAGGAGTTGTGAAGCTCAGTCGAATAAAGCCATGGTTCCGGCGAGCGAGCAACCTTCTTATACCCACCAGGAATGCGACGATTCGCCTCTATTCGCGACAAGTCATTTTCTTTGGGCGTCCGTATCTTACGTCCACCCAATTTGCCTCAAGGAAATTAAGAGTAAGGTGGCCGGGATAATTCTTGGACACTCGGATGGTGGAGATGACTGAGTTGCTGATAAACGATGCCTTCAAAATACATCAAGAGACCTTAAAAGCACTTGCGTAGGATTGACAGGTATGGCGAGGAACCGTCAAAACTGGAGTAGATATCTTCGAACTCAACCAACTAGATGAAAGCCAAGGTGAACCGGAAGGTAAAGCGCAAACCAGCAGCTCAAGCATACAGTCCCCGTCATTATGTCCTCCTTATCAACGTGCTTTCGAATCTCAGTTTGACCTTAGTAGCCACCACAAAACACCCATGTTCTCAGTACTATCAACTAACCCCTTACATCCCGAAACAGAATCACTATCATCTTCTCGAGTTGTTTTCACAGTGACACCTGGTCGATCCTCGTTACACCAACCTGAATATGAGTGCCACTGAAAACGCAATGGACACCCACGACCGTCATCCCAACCATTGAAAACTTGTGCATATTGCGACAGCACATTTACCACTCATTAGTCGGCTTGAGTACCAATACCTGTAGTACCAACCAATACCCATTATGCGCGCCCTGCCTGCTCAGGCTGTTTGTAGGCAGTCAGATCGCGTATATGCCTTGGACCACGTTTACACGCACGGAAACCTTCACTTAACCAGTACCTACCCGATGTGGCCTACAATAACGTTCTCTACACTTACTACAGTTCCACCGTCGATTTCGACAATGTCCACCGTATGTACCACAGCAAGGTGTTACAGGGAGAGTGATTGGCGCTGGACTATAGTAAGAATAGACTTGCACTGCCTCTATATCACTCTCTCTTCCACTCCCTCCACCTGACCCGCTGTCATCACAGAGTCAAGAAGACTGGAGATGGGTGAGGGCTCAGGTCCACGCACTGTGGTCCAAAACAAACCAGAGCACTACAACACGAGAGAGGGTGGCTAGGATTCCAGTTGAGTGCCATAGAGGCCACATTAAGAAGAGGCCATTGCAGCCTGACTCTCAGACCGCCAGTCAGCCACTCCGCACAAACACACGCACTGGGCTGACCATGCGGCCCGAATTATCCCCTCAATTGGCAACCTTCCATGCCATGGCTTTTAGCGGACCGTGATAGTTTCAAGCGTGTCAGGTTGTTTATAGTGAGGAAAATGTGCTGAGCCGTTGACCTCACTCTCTCCCCCACCCCCACAATCAGACCACTGTCCGAGCCGGTCAGTTGTGTAATGCGGAAGTGGGCGCAGCTGCTGGTGACCTCGTCTACGTGTACCACGTACACGACCTGGCCCTCCAAACACAAGCACAAGGATTTCACATGGCTGGGGGTTGAACGGCCCACATCTCACATGTGTGAGATAGTCAGAGGTCACATTAAGAATGAGCCATCGCAGCCTGACTCTCAGGCCACCAGTCAGCCACTCCACACAACTCACATTGGACTGACTGTGATGTCTGAGTGTAATTGTCAGTTGGCAACCTTCCAACCCATGGCGCTAAGCGCCCCGTGATATTCTCAAGCTCAGATCACACATGCAACAGAAGAGTCCCGTAGAGAAAGAGCCGAGGATCATACTTGCCTCTTACTCAGCTTTGCAAACTGAGAACATGTTTTTTTAGTGTTGCCTAGGATCATGTGAGGTGCATAGGCTGATGAGGAGAGATGTAGTGTTGTGGTATATCTGGCGATGTTCTACCGCAGGTTCTCATGGAGACACATTTGACCTAATAGGCTCATGCGGTGTGTGAATGAGCGTGGAAAGTGCGGGTAGTTGAGTCGGGTGCGGCGGGTGTATGTTGGTGCTTTTGGCACTAGTTCGCTAGTCTCTGTGCGATGGTTTCGCAAATGACCGACCAGGCGATGTGCGATTTGCATGTACGGTGACAATGAGGACAAGATAAGTCGGGAGGTGCGGAGTCTGCGGTGGCTCTGCTGCTGGTACTGGTAGTGGACCTCATAGGAGGACTATGGGGAGTGTTGTTGGGTGCGCAAGATGTGATAGTATCGCGGTGGATTTCACTTTCGTGGATGCGCATGTGACCGATCAGGCCTATGCGGTCAGTGAATGCGTGGGAGCAGTGAGCGCATTGGAGGCGGCAGTCCCTGCTGCGTGTTGGTGCTCCAGGTACTAGTTCGTCAGTGTTTGTGCGATGGATTCCCAAGGGACCTACCAAGCCGATGTATCAGGTGAATGTGCGATCGCAATAGGGACAGGTTAGTCAAGAGTCTCCATTGCTGGTACTGAGGGCGGTGGTGGTGGTGGTGGTGTTGGAGGTAGCAGGTGGCTGGTAGTCGGAGGTGGCTACTGAGGTAGTGCGAGTGGGGCAAGTTATGTTCGTCGCCGCGATCGGTGCAAGGGCTGGAGGAGGAAGGATGGTGTCGGTGATCGTGGGCGGCGGGGCATCGATGTTGTCGTTGTCAGTGGTTGGGGTGGTCATTCACGTGGGATCTGAGGCAGGTGTGATAGAGGCTGATGTTATTGGATTGTTGTTGCATTTAGTTCGAAGATGTCCGACCAAGTCGACTCAGGCACGGAATGTGCGTTGACAGCGTGGGCACGTTGGCGGGGCTTGGGCATTGGCGGTGTTGATCCGCGGTGCATGTGACCTGCGAGCCGCCCTTTTTACCTTAGCAGTGGCGATCCGGTTGGCTTCATAGATTGCTGCACCAGTCTTCGCGGATCTCCTCCATGCCAGTCTATCCTGGGCGAGTTCCTCCCAGGTCGCCGGGTTGATTTGCAGTTGCTTCGGCTATTTCTTCAAAGTGTCCTTGTAGCGTCGTTTTTGACCTCCATGTCGGCGAGCACCCGTAGCGACATCTCCATAGAAAGTAGTTTGCGTAGTCGATCTTCGTCCATTCTCACCAGGTGGCCGATCCATCACAGTCGCACTTGTCTCGGCATGACGTGGATGCTGAGGATTCCAGTCTTCTCCAGGATTTCCGTGTCCGGGATCCTATCTTTCCAGTTCAGCTACAGTAATCTGCGGAGGCAGCTGAGATGAAAGTGATTCAGCTTCCTGGCTTGGTTCGAGTAGACGGTCCAGGTTTTCGCTCCGTAAAGGAGTGTCGTCAAGACGACGGCCTTGTACATCTTCAGTTTGGTGTTCAGGTGAATACCGTGGCGATGCCACACGGAGGCCTGCAGCCGGCCGAAGGCCTGACTAGCTTTGGAGATCCGTTGGGCAACCTCGTCATCGATTCTCGTGTTGCGCGACATCGTGCTTCCTAGATAAACGAAGGTTTCCACTTTTTTGAGTTGAGCACCGTTGACATTGATTCGAGGAGCATTGTATTCCGCGCTGGGTTGCGGCTGGTGCATGACAACGGTTTTGGCTGTACTGATTGTTAATCCAAAATCGGCGCAGCCTTCGGCGAAGAGGTCCTTGCTCCTTTGCATGTCCTCCTCCGTCACGGTGTTAAGGGCGCAGTCGTCCGCGAAGAGCAAGTCATGGACTGTAGTCGTAGACACGCGCGTTGGAGCCTGCATACGCCGACTGTTGATGGTGGTTAAATTTTATCCCCGAGGAGGCAGGCGGAGGCTCATCAGGCGATCATTGATACCCTGCGGCAGACAGAGCAGACGTTTCACGATGTCGTTCCGAATGGCAAAGGCAACACCAGCGTCGCGTCGCTCTGCCTTTGGCCGGCTGCTCCAGAAGAATGTTTAGCCGGCACCCACCTCCTCCAGCTAACGCTGCTCAGAGAATTGGGTTTAGCTGAGAGCAGCAATATCCACCTTGCATCGCGCCAATTCCCGAGCGACTATAGCCGTTCTCCGTTCCGATCGGTTGCTCCTCGGATTGTCTAAAAGGGATCGAACATTCCAGGCTGCTAGTTTGAGCAGACTCACCCGAGCAACCCGGAGGTTATGGTGCGGGGAATGGGGACGGGGGTTATTGTTGTTTCTTTGAGTTTTACGACCGCCTATTTTGCGATCTGCGAGCCGCGGCCGGCTGCGGAAGATGTGAAACCCAGCATTTGTTTAGGGCACCTTTTCTAGCCCCTTCGTCCGTGAGGAGGCAAGCAGTGCTGTCCCTAAGTAGGGCTGCGCGGACATGCCAGACGGCTGCTGAACTCTACTATGGGTCATGGTTTTGTTTTAGTGAAGGAGCGACCTGAATTAGCCTGGGTTGCTGTCGCCTTCACCGTAAGACTTTTTGAGACGGGGGAGGTGCTACGTTTGAGAGTAAGAAGTACCAGGTGTGGAGGCACACACAGCCCCAGAGACCCTCGCCTGGATTAGCTCGCCTGTCGTGACGTTTGCCCGTGGTGTGGCCGCTGGGAAGAGCCGAGCTACGAGAAGCCACAGGTGAGAATTGGGTACCAGTTATAGGCGGCCACAGGAACATTCAGCACTTTCGCGAGGTAAATGAAGCGACCAAATGGTATCTGTGTGGTGCCACTCCTAACTAGTACCACCTGCACCCGCTACACCCCCCACACACATACACGTCACCCGATAGTTCGTCCGTCGATTTTGACGGGGTCCACCGTACCTTCCACAGCAGGGTGGTGCAGGTACTGTGAGTTGCGTCTGAGTTAGTTTAAAGTGATAATAGACTTGCGCTGCATCTAACGCACTCTCTCCTCCCCCCACCTGAGCCCGGTGTCATGACAGAGTCAAGAAGACCGGAGACGGGAGAGGTCGCAGGTGGCTGGCGTGGCCGGGTCCGCTAGACCCTAACCGTCCCTAGGCGGGCCACCACACCCTCCCACCCATGTTCGATATTTGTTATGGGAGCGCAACCCGAATAACGCCTGCCGTGCCCTGGTGTGGCCCCAGTGTTCGACCGGCGCATCTACCACGTGGCCCGTTTCGACACACAAATACCTCGGCTACGCATAGGTTATTTCTGTCACTCGCGCCATCTATTAGCAAAACATCACACACCACTCACGCTACCCCCATCGTCGTTATGAGCGAACCGTGCAGATGTCACCCGCACGGGAGTTGCTATTTTCAGCGAAGTCCGAAGGCAGTAGTGGACCTCCTCGTTCGAAGGTGATGGACTACATGCGTGTGCCCCCCACAACGGGCCACGCGGTAGTTGCGCCGGCCCAATACAGGAGTCAGAACAGGGCATGCCAGGCGTTAGTGTGTATGCGCACCCATAAGAAATGCCACGCATAGGAGGGGGGTGTGGTGTCACACCTAAACGCAAGCGTACTTCGCCTTAACCACCTGTTGCCGGTTCCGCCTCCGGTCTTCTTGGCTAGGACTTTACACCGGGTCCAGGTGGGTGACGAAGGCTGAAGTTTGGTAGGTGTTTCGCAAGTCTACTATAAACGCAAACTAATTCACGCGCGCGCAAGTCACTGTTCCTGCCCTCACACACTGTGGGGGCAGAGACGGTTAATACCGTCGGAGACGACGGTCGAACTGCCATGTGTGCATACGTGGCCGTAAAACATCCCGTGCAGGCTTAAGAGTGCGCAGACGCCTCACCTTAACCCTAGTTCCTGTGTGTTTCACGTGTCGGTGCGCGCGTTCCTGCCAGCCGGTCCGCGTTCACATAAATACAGATACTGTAATCACAGTCGGCGCCATGCTGCGCCTCGTGACACGCACATCTCTCTTTGCCTTCATACGGCCGCGTGCCAGTGTTGCACGCAGTTACAGGCATGATGTGCCCCCTAAACGGACCGCGTGGTAGGTGCGCTGGACCAACACGGGGAACCAAATCAGGGTGCGGCAGGCGTTATTATTCTTTGGGATGCTGCTCCATGACAAATGCCGAACATGGGGGGTGCGCGCGCGCCCAACATGGGCACGCGTAGGTGCAGGCGCATGCCACACACCGCTGTCTCACACTCCGAGGGAGATGATTGATCTGCACCCGACCCGGCCTCCGGTCTTCTTGACTATGTCTTGACACCGGGCACAGGCGGGTAAGGGAAGAGAGAGTGTGGTAGATGCTATGCAAGCCTAATATCATTTAAAACTAATTCACGCACAAGTCACCGTCCCTGCACAAGATTTGTATGGTGCATACGTTGGACATCGTCGGATTACAACTGTCGTGTACAGGCAAGATAGTTTGCGATGATTTTTGTTCATAAACGACGCTCTAGAGTGCCATATTTGGAACCCCAGAGAAGGGGGGGGAGGGTTTACCTCCATTTAAAAACCTTTGCCGTGACAACCATGACGTCATCCTACGTCAGCACTCTCGGTCCTAGTCCGTTTCATGGTTGTGAAAATTCCTTTCTGTGGCTAAACTGTAATTGCTTGACCGCCAGAATCTTTGTGGACGGTCAGCGATATCCTTGACTAATTATTTGTCCTTGACTAATTATTTATTCATTTGTCCTTGACTAATTATTTGTATGTGCTTTTCATTAGGCCTCGTCAAAACCTGGTTCTCTGTACACAGCATCGCTGAACCTTGTCTATGTGCTTCAGGTAGTCCTGCTGCGTTAGGGGCAAATAATATCAGCATACTCCTTGATTACCTTATCTTTGTGCGAAACCCCGTTTTCATGCAGGATAAGTGAAGCCCCATCTAAGAGCTGCCACAGTTTATAATCTGATTCACCATATAATCGTGTAATTGGTTACGGTGACATCACCACCGGCGTGGGATGGGAGATGGAGAGACCTGCTCTGATAATATTTTTTTCCGAAAGTACTGAGTTGCATTTTTCATAAAATGTGTGGGTACCTTTGGGAAATAGATACAGTAACTTCCCCATCTCATGAAGTGCTGGCAGGTGTTTTCGATTCGAACGAATTAATTAAGTAGGTTTTATAAGATTGATTATTGTACAGCCTAATCCTAATATATTTCAGGATGCCGCCTGTAAAGAGCCGATTCTGGAACAAATGGATTCTTAAGTATTATGCAGTGTTCTCATTGATTTTCGATGCCTTTATACATTCGAACATATTTTCTAGAAAACATGGACAAAATTATTGTTTCCTGCACTTCTTTGGTAGCAAAATACGTCTTTTTCAAATGTTATACTTGCAGAAAGAGTATCTTTCGGTTTTAAAAATGTTTCTAATTTTGATTTTTAAGACCGTGACATTTTCCTTCATAAAGCATGATTATCTGTCCATTTATTAATACGTGTAACGTAAAACGTATAACGCGGTCCACATTCATTGCATTTTTTCGAGAGTTATGTAACATTTTCTTCATAGCATAGAGAAATATATGATTTTCCTTAGGCAGAACGTATAAAGCACGTAGTTTGGAAACCTTGAATTTCGGTGTAAAAGCTACAAATTATTCGGCAATTTAGAAAGTTTTTTAAACCCTAAGATACCCTTTCGTCAAGCACAAAATTTGGAAATGTAATTGGCCATCAAAAGAATACACAAAATAACATTTTTGTGCATGTTTTCTAAAAAAAATATATTTGCATTTATAGGGGCATCGTAAATAAATAGGAAAAATGCACACTGTATAATTAGACATTTGTTACAGAGTATGCTTTTTTGCGGCCGGCCAGAAAGAATGTCGTTCAAAAGTCGGAATCTTTCTCTGAATGATATAGCTTGCGATAAGGCTGCACAGTAATCAATATTACAACTACTTAAGTACTTTGTTCGAACCAAAAACGCATTTCAGAATTTCAGTTAACATTTCAGCAGATAGGGAATTTACTATCTAATGTCGTCATCCTGCAGTTGACATTAGTCTGACGTGCCCTAGCGATGGTTCGCTCTGATTTGCTTAAATGCTCACGTTTGAACCTGGATCGCTCTCTACCGAGCCGCTGCCACAACCCCTGTCCAATGAACCGTGGCCTTACCGGAATTTTGAGCAGCTTGATACCCTGCGTCCCACTTTCCTATTTGAACTTGCCAAGGGTCACTGGTGCGATTTGCCACCAAGCAGCAAATATAACCATCATCATTGCTAAGATGGTACACCTTACTCCCGACATAGGTACCAGCTAAAAACCCGGACACGTGTTTCGCCGATGTTTCTGCTACTGCGTGGCGCAACAACGAGTGGTGCGACTCCTCAGTGGGCCCCCAGCGTTCTCTATGCGGTTTCTAGCAGAGGGACTCCAGAGAATGATTAGGGAAATAATTTCTGAAATAATTAAGTGCAGGACATGGAGTCAAGTGATCCGGACATGACTTCTTAGGGACAGACCCGAAATTTCGTCATGGCTGCCGACCTAATTAGTTGCCTCTGTAACATCCACTACCGGCCACCACCCTTTCGGATGCCGCTACTGCACAATATCTTCTTTTTGCAATTTGCATCCCACCCAGACGTCGGCGGCAACAATCCAGCCAACAACAAAAACGGCAATAACAACACTACTCTCGCGAGGGGGGGGGGAAGATGTTATGTCACCATTGCCCTCCGGTGCGAACACGTGTCTGCACCATCGTAGTTTGCGTACGCATACTGGGGACTGCGAGCCGCCATAACGACGTGACGTCACGCCATCTCACGTGCGTTTGTGCTGCTTGGCCCGCTGTGACGTTACCGTTGCCTCTGCTAGTGACGCGAGCGCCTGCGACCGAGGTCGGCTTGAGCGGGGGGTAGGAGGAGGGTGCGGAGGCTTGCCACGGAGTTGAGCGAAAGTGGCAGTTGTTACGCCTTCTCATTTTAGCCGTGCGTGTAAGTAGGGGCTGTGTGTGCGCGCGCATGCATAACCTGCCGCCTGCACTGCTGTGCAAGGCCGGAGGGGAAAGTCATGACCCTTTGTGAGACGAGAAGCGTAGGGGAATATTTCTGGAGAAATGAAAAATAAAAATTCGCGATAGCCAACGCATTTTGGTGTAAAATATGGTTATTTATGCATCTCCCCTGTAAAAAACACACTACATGCAAGGAGCCTGTTTTTCGAGTGGTAGGCATATTTGAGACTCAAAGCCTCTCGTCCACAGACGCGCGTGGCATCTGCCCGTACTTCATAGTGGCTATGCATGAAACCTTTCAAGCAGTTAATCTTACTCTGCAAAAACGCCTGTACAGTAATTATTCGAATATCGTGGGGGGTTGGGGTTATCTTCCGTGATCAGCCACGAAATTCAAGTTTCTGTTGGAGGGCTTTCGAAACGTCAGTCTGACATTATAATAAGCCAGAAATGGCCATTCCGGTCTCCCTTGTCTTTGTCGGTTCCACATTAACAACATATGCTACATGTCGCTATGCGACTGCCTGTGAGTACTCTAGTCTAAGTTCCAGGGCACAACGGAACATAAATGTTCCTTAAGCAGATCGGTGAGCCACACACTATCATATATATATATATATATATATATATATATATATATATATATATATATATTCCGAATGTTCGAGAATATGCTTTGAATAAAAGAAGACGGGAAGGCGTTCTCTGGGACCAGAATTTTATTCATCCTACGTTTCGAACTCTCACGCGAGCCCATCGTCAAGGAATAAAAGACTGTACAGCTCACTGCTTATTTAACTCACCTCTGCCGAGAATGACCTTCATCATCGCCATTGATTTTTTCGCGCAGGGCCTGATATGCAGCTGGCAGATCGATATGTCTATTGATCGATTCCGCCGTCGAGTGCCATGATTCCTGCAGCAGGCGTGAAATTCGGTCGTCTGACTGGCCCAATATTCTCACGCTGCCAATGTCAAAGTCGTGCTCTGGCGAGGATGCGTGAGCGGCTACCAAGGAGAGTTTATCCTTCCTTCTCACAGCGAGCTCGTGCTCGTGCATTCTCGTGCAAACCCGTTTGCCGGTTTCGCCAACATAATTTGCTCGACCACGACTGCAGTCTATCCGGTAAATGACGCCGGATTTTTGGTTGAGGGGGATTGGGTCTTTAGGTTGCATGAGTTGCCGGCGGATTGTCGCTTCCGGTCTGTGAGCCACGCCAATCCCAACTTCGCTCACTAGTCTAGCAAATTCTTCGGATGCACCACTTATGTAAGGTATTGCACGCCAGTACTTCGGTTTTAGCTGCCCCTTCGGATTTATTCTCTTGGCCTCGCGCCTGCATTTCTCAACAAAACTCCCAGGATATCCGTTGACCGTGAAGAGTTTCCGCAGAAACTGGACCTCGGCCTTCTTGTCGACTGGTGAGAACACTGTACCGTCGAGCGGAAACCCATTGCACCGAAACATCTAACGGCTAAATATTTCGTTTGTAGAAAATGGGAGATACTGCAAATGTTGCCATGAAATGTCATATGGCTTGCTGTTTAATGATGCTTTCAACTTTTTGCAGGACACCGTACAAAGTACCCGCGTATTACAGGTGGCCTTTCGTTAAATGTCAAAGGGTTTTAGTGTTAGAACAGAGAAATAGACACCTCCGCCCCCTCCGGGAATTCAGCGCAAGAACGCCTGAGAGGCGGGCTTTCGTGTTCCCGTGTTCAACCCAAATTTACAGAGTTGTTGTTCGCATGCATCCTCACAACCGGAGTTTTACTGTCCCTTTTCTCTCGAAAAACTCCAAATGTTTTCATCAGGACGGAGGTCAGTAAATTCGTAAGGTTTGTCAACTTTGTTTTACTCACTTCGGTGATCACTCTAGAAATAATGGTAGATTAGAAACGACCTAGCAGAGAATCTCGACTAAGCATTTCCTGGCTGATGCTGCTCTACACAGGGTGTTGTTACTACGTCTTTCGTTTGAGAATATTTCGGGATTGCCAAGATTATATAAATTCTGTTCTAAGCAACCTCTGTTGAGAGGTGAGTACATTTTGGTGTCCTGCCAACACTGGGGTAAGTATTCCAGTAAAAAACCATCTTTGAGTGTCAATCCTTGATAACCTTTCCGTCAGAGTCTTTTAATGGGATCAAAAATTAACACAAATACACAGGGAAGGCTAAAGGTGTACTTGGGTAGGTGGTCCATTCCTGCCGGAACGCCGAACAATGTCAATGGCATTTAAAATTCTACCCGAGACCAAACAGGTGTCTTTTGCTTTCAACATCCAGCTTGAACTCTAGGGAGTTCTTGATGGCGCCTCACACAATCTTCGACCTGTCTTGCTCTGTTTCTGCGATCTCTCTCTCTCTCACTTCATTTTGCTGGTGTGTATGAGAAATAGTACCGTCCAATCTTGTTTTCCCCAATGTTGCTTTTGAAAGTAATATGTAGTATGGTCGGTTTTACGTGCAGTTTATTTAATCGCCTGTGCCGGTCTTAAAACTGACCTCGGTAGTGCCTACGAAAGACGAACTGTTTTTTTAACGGTCTTCTCTGGAACTCTGGTGCAGACGTGGCATTTGCTGGTGTTTTCTATTTACATGTCAGATGCATATAATTTTACCGAAATAAACGTTCTAGATGACCTAGCTTATGATATATGCGTAAATTCACGGAAAATCCCCAATAACTCCAAAATTGACCAAAGCTAACCGAATAAAGCAGCAAATTAAAAGTAAACGACCTTCGGTTGATTAAAAACTCAAAGGATGTTGTAAAAGTAATCGTATATGGACTAAAAGTAACCGTTCTTAAATAAAATTGGAAATGCCCAAACTGCAACCTTCTGTGTCTAGTAAGTAAAGTTTATACGCTCCTGCAAAAATGACGGAATAAGTTAAACATCATGAACTTAAAATTATTAAAAAGTTCTTTCTTTTAACCCTAGGATTATATATGCAGTATATATGCAGCCCGTCAGGCTTAGCGAGTTTGCCAAATAATATGCAGGCATTTGTGCTCGATATGAGATCAACCCGCGCGAAGCGAATTTTGTTTACTTTTCTAACCGGAGACGTCGCAGAATTATGAATTTATATCAGGTCACATGTGGACAGACAGGCCAGTGAGCAAGAAAATTGAATTAGTCTAGCAGATTTAGTCAGAAGTGCACCATCTGCTGTTGATAGAGAGATTGATTCCGTAAAATCCCTGTGTTTCTTTCCGGTGTGAGTGTAGTCGGTTGACTTTCAAGGATTCCTTGAACTGTCAGCTGCCCGAAGGGTACAGTTTCTTTAGCCTAAAGTTTTTGAAACGTTTCAAAAAAACTGTGCTAGGTAGCATCCCTTTTCTATAGATAAGGGTTTAAATCATGATTTCTAAGAGGATTTGAATGTAGAACCTCAGCGAATAGGAAAGCGGGCGTTTTCGACGAAGACCGGCGATGGATATGCTCAGAATTAAATATAAAAATCTAATAAACAGCCTCTGCAAATTGTAGTCTGCTAGCGCGCATGCGTGAATTCCGTCGCTCTTCGTAGATTTCCGAAGGGAAGGCCCAAAATCAAAAAAATTGGCTTTTCATGGTACTGACGTTTTATTGGCTTTGCAAACAAATAATCTCTATTTTATCCCTTGCGTTAACGATAAATGCGCCACAAGATGGCCACGTATTTTTTAAAATACTTCTCAGCCGGATAGCATGTTGCCTATTCTGCTTGAAGAGTAGGCATTATCCGAAACCGTGCCTCACAAAACACTAGCATATACTCACCAGTTTATTTGACTATTCGACTATGGAATTTTTCGCGGTTACTCCGTGGAATGTGTGTGTCGGCCTGAAAAGTACATATTGGTGGGACAAAATACACAAGGCACACACTTGCGCACAATTCTAAACCTGACATTTTGAAGATGGACGGTGTTTTATTTTTATAGCGGCAGCCTAGGTACTCACATCATGCCTCACTTGGCTTACGCGGCCTGAAGATGCTTAGGTTAATGACCCTTACTCGAACAACACATGCAAATGCGTTGGTGCGGCCGGGAAATTTGCCCGGGTATAAAAGGGACTGATTTTTCGTCTAAAATATAAACGTTTTCGCGGATAACGCCTTGGAACATCTTCTGTTCGAGAAAGAGGAATTTTATGAAATGCGCCCAGTTCGTAAGTAAAATCCGATATTTTGAGGTATCATCATGTTTCCCCAATTTAGCCACCCGCTGAATCTTTTTCTGCAGTACAGGACCATGGGGTTCACCGCTCCAAATAGACATCCAAATAGTCTCAGTTTCAGCCAACATAGCATGCGTCGGGTAGTCCCGATGGTAAAAGCCTTTGACCCGGATTCAAGCCTGGGGTTCAACAAGACTTGTTTCTGACAGTCCCGTCGTTGTCTCCTTTGTATTTATCAGTACTGTTTCACGATATTTGCGAGTCATCTTACACCATAGTCTGAACCAGGGTTTCCCTATCACTGGTCTCTCCGCAGTTTTACACCTACTCCGTCCTGTAGGCATCCTTTACATGGCCATTTATTGTTTTTTCTTCCTTATTTCAGATCGGTAAGCTGAACCACCTGGTGATTCAGGTAATGGAGAGCAACGGGATGAACAGGCAGTTAATACTGGAGGTAAGTTTGTCATCGACAATGCGCTCAACGTCAACCAGCTAGTGCCCTGACATTCGCCCTCCCGGGCCCGATTGTAACCCCTGTGGCCACATGATGGTAATTGGTTGTGAACTTCTGAGCTGCCCAATTCCCGCGGCCGAAACCACTGCGGTGAACACGAATGAAGCGTATCTTCAGTGAAGTGTTGCCTTGGCAAGTGGAAATTACTGTATAAGGAACCAATAATAGGCGAATAGGAACATCCCGTAGAAGAGGTGTCCTTTCGCTAATTTTGAAGGCAATTATAGTTAATGTTACGCCTGGAGTTTGGGTAAGGGTTAGATTAGGGTAGGGTTAGGTTTAGCGTTAAGGTTAGGATTCGGTTCAGAGTTTGGGTTCATGTTGGGGATAGGGCGATGTAATCGAATATGCTACCTTCCCGAAATTTAGCCCAAGGTGGGCTGTGGGGTTCCTGTTGCCGTATCTTGCTGAACAACTTTATTGAGATTGTCAGTGGTAGTGGGGCGTTCACCGATCGCGTTACGACACCCGTTTGTAATTTACCCGATCACAACTGAAAAGAAAACGAGTGTGTGGCTTAGTGGTTAGAACGTTTGATTTGTACTCAGCAGGTCGCGGTTTCGATCCTCAGGTGTTGCGACATCTGGGGTCGGATATGGCTGGTTGGTGACTGCTAATAAGTCAGAAATGACCATTCTAGTCGCCCTTGTCTTTTCCTGTAGCGTTATTCAGCTTATTTAGATTATCTACACGTTCATCGGGGAATCCAAAACGAATCAGGTTGTGCAATGGAAGGTTTTTATTATTTTCCTGTTACTGTTAAAGGAAATACTTTTAACACATTCTTTTTGCTCCTCTCTATGATTGACTTTTCAAAATCATTTCCCGGCAACCTCAGAGCGCATTTTCTAACCATTTTTCTGCCGCATTCGGAAAATTGCAGCCGTTCTGTGCAAGCCATGCTGCGTTGCATAGCTTACTGCATTCTTCTATTACAATTATTTCACTAGTTCCAGAAACATAACTTCGGGGTTTTCCGTCATTGTACACGTATGACACAGACGGTGTGCAGCCTAGTACTCAAAATGCCCTCACTGTTTTGGGTCATTAGTACAGTTTTTCATTGGTGAAGTTATTATTACCTGCTGTCCGTCGTCTTTACCTATTTTAGGCCTTTTTATCACTGCTTCTTAGCTATTTCGGCTCTCGCAGTCACGAAGTTTAATTAGACCCGGAGTACTTATCATCGTTTACCGTTACTAGACTATTTTTGTCGATGCCAGATAGAAATTACTCTTCATTGAAGCTACTTTAATGTGTACGTGACGAGTGATCTCAGTTAAGTGAATAATAAATGTCTCGAATATAACTCCCTTGGCGTTTAACTGGACAAGCCTCGCAATTGTAATTTAGCTTTGCTATCTTGCCTAAATCAGCTACTATGGCCCTGCTTAAGGATCTGCATTGGAAGGGGTTCGTTAGTGAATGCGGAAAACCGATTTTTGGTAACGTCAACCCAACAAAGTTTGCTTTCCATTTATCCAGTACTCATCTTATAAGGAGACTAGGATGAATGATGGCGCTGCATGCTTCTTTTTATTAGCTCGAAGCTGTCGCCTCCTGAGCAAGTAAAATCTTACTGCCTTTTCCCCATTCTCCGTTTGTAGTCTCTCGGGCGATGTGCATACGATCACCTAACTGCTACGTATCTTCTCCTCGGCGAACGACTTCGCAGCACACGCCACAGCCTGCCGCACACATTGACCTCTCGTCCCACCGAGATCAGCGTTTTGGTTGAGGCCTCTCTCGCCGATCGGGGTCAATCCTCGCAAAAGCAGCAGAAGCCTGAATATGGTATAGCAGAAACTCTCGATCAGACTGTGCCCCGCTCCTCCTGCCCGAACGGTGGTGTGGCCACTGTTCCCTCCATCCGACAGTCCTTTGGCGTTGTCAAGGCTGCTGACCTAATGCACCTCAACGTGATCTTCCCACCGAAACTGCCAGATCCGCGGCGTCATCCGAACTGCGTGTCTCTGGGTCAGGGAGTCACCGAGGCTCTAAACCAAGCCGGCCCACTACCGCGTCTCTACGAGCCGAGTAAACCGATCTTGGAGGACAACTTTGACAGCCTACCGCTGGGCTGCATTGAGGACAGTACGATGGCCTCACAGACCACGCGCTTCTCTCTTATCGGTCATCGAGTAGAACCTGCGCGGAAATCTGTAGGATGTGGACGGTCACCGGGCTCCCAGTCTCCCATTAACCTTAGCTGCCGAAACGAGCCCACTCCGAGTTCTTCCTCGTCCAATCAGAATGCAGACAGCTTTGAAGGTTGGTTCCCCGACCAGCCTGACATGATGAGCTCGTTCGATGCATCGAATCAGCGATCACCGCTGTCTTATGCGACAGTTGATCGTCCTTCGTCTCCCTCTGGTGAACTTAGTGCTTTCAAGGTACTTTACGCGCTTCCCTTTTGTGCCGCACTCCTGCCACGAAGTACTGAAACGTTTATGTGTCTAGGAATTAGGTATCCGGACTTCTGTCATGTCTATCATCTGTTCAATTATTCCCTGCCTATAAATCCATATGGTCGTCGTGGTGTCATCGAAGTGTTTTTAGGACAATGGGGTAACACTTCACCGAACTCCTACTGTCGTTTCTATTGATAGCTAGTTCGGATCTGATTATTGAAGGGTGGTGATTGCCAACGTTCGCTGTTTGAAAACAAGATCTTTTTGGGCACGTATGCGCATTTATTTTTGCTGGTCCAACCTAAATGCAGTGGGTAACCAATCCTTTCCGTCCTCTCATCTATGTTTATGTCTTTTTCCTGAAACGAATTTATGAGAAGTCAAGCATGTGACCTGAAACCTAAGTGGATCATATTAAGCCTATTGCTTCAGGTGGCTCTAAGCCAGGTCGTCCATTGCACAAAAGCTGCTGTCCGGTCATCTGAACTCGGACTTGTCACTGGTAAATGAAAAAAATAAGATCTTTTCAGCATCTACCTTTTCACTAAAATTCTGACCATGGCTCATAGCTGTGATAACTTAATATTTCTCAAAACCCGGGTTTTTTTCGCTATATCTGCGCCCTTGGTGCCTGTAGGCACTGCTTCACAGTTGGCTGCTTGCGCACACTGTTTTCGAGACGGTTTCGACTCACACGGACCCTATCCAAGCTTTTGCAAGCTTTTGTCCTCTTGGGCGGGTTCAGTGGGGTTATTACCTTTTTGTCTGCTTGACTGATTCACGTAATCTTCTGCCTTCTTCTCGTTCCCAATCATCCATGCATAGGGGCTTTCTTGATAATCCCAAATGCCAAATGTAGTGCAAAAGCAGTCCCCCTTCTCAGACTGCACATGGATTTGCCGAGCTCTAAAGTAGCAGATGTAGCATGATTTGTGGTCCTAGGAAAAGATGTTTCTAATGACGCGAAATATTGACCATTTGAGAAAGTCGTTTGCCGCATACCCAGCGTGGAACTGCTGTGGGCCAGTAAATGTATGCTGTCACGTTACTCCTGTTTGCCTACCGCACTATACACAGATATGACTGTTACTGTCAGCTAACGCTACCACTGCGTGCGTGCTCATGCGTGGTCATGTGAAGATTCGTCATGTGCTGTTCAAAGCGCATTTCTTACTTTTCCTGTGTGTGTTTAGCCCGCTCCTCCCTGGTCGCTTGTGAACAGGCCGATGTCCTGTTACAACCCTCTGCGTTCGTACGATAGTCCTATCACCCTGCCACATCCAGGCGAACTGGATCCCACCTACGGCCAGCAGGGTTACCTTCCGCCCCCGCGTCAACCCGCTGTCAGTCCCGAGCGCAAGATCTCGCATGACGGCAACTACGGGTTTGATTGGTCCTATCCGTCTCAACAGCTCTATCCCCGCGCTTTCCCTCCAACTAGCAACTCTGGCATATCGGTGACCGACGAATACACCTTCGACATGGATAGTTGTGTCGAAGCCGACAGTCGGCATTCCAGCTTCTCTAACCCACCCGGCCCCCAATCGGCTATGCGCTACGAGCTGCTCGAGATGGATGGCTGCGCCAGCGATGACACCGGTATCGATATCCCCACTCCACATTCCCAGTTATTCTCCGCCAGCTCGCCTCCCTGCTCTTCACAGCTCTCGAGGAACTTCTACAACCCCCCGGCATTTGTCCAACTACCACAGCTGGTGGAGACCGCTGTAGGCCAGCTACCGACGTCGTCGTCGCAAGCACAGGCTACGGCGGACTTCTCAACCACACCTGACTACTTCCGCACAATCGCCTCTACTTCCCCGCAGGCCCCGATCATACCTGAGTGTCCTCCCCGTGTGGCACATCGCAAGTTTGGTGTTTATGGCAGACCGCCGGGTCTTTTTGAGCATATTAAGCGCTACCAGCAGATGCACCCCTCCGAATATGAGGAAGAGAGCTGTCAGAACCAACAGCAGTCAACCTGAACCTCTTGTTTATTAGTGCATATGTGTATCTTACTCTTGTCTAAACTCCCGTGACTGCACACGCATGTTTTGGGGTGCTTCTATGCGTGCATTGTGTCTGCGCAACCCCCACGTTAAGCTCCCTTCGGCCAACTTGCCTGCGCTGTGGGCTGCCCCCTTTGTCTGGCGCTTTCATCGTCTCTCTCTCTCTCTTTCCCCGATATATCTAAGCGGACTTCTGGCTCCAGATCCATCTTACCCTTGTTTATTTCTCCCCTTACCCTGCCCCTGACTTTTCTACGCCGCCTCTTATTTGGTATAAGACAAGTCTACTTGGGCTCTATCCCCACATCCGGAAAAGTACCTCCATTAGACGCCTGTCTCGGAGCCTTTCCTTGTCCGATCTGCGCTCAGGATTTGCAGCGTCTTGGTCTGCGTTCTATTTGTCTCGTAAGTCCCTTAATCACCCTTCCCCTCTGTGACCCTTTACCACTTTTGCTAATCTACCCTTCACTGCCACAGCTTTCCGCTACAGTACTTACCTTCACGCGTAATATCTTCAGACGTATATGTGTGTATTTGTACTTTGCGCCACATTAAGTTGTGTGTACATATCATAATTTCTAATCAGATTATTCTCATAAACACTGGTATTTATCAACTAGGGAGAAAGAGTCTGAATTGTGCTGCATTATTCTGGTTTGATATGAGGGAAGGGGGGAAAGCTCCCATGCTTCTGAAGACGGTCCTCTTTCATAGTTTGCCTAAATATAGTCGATATGAAGGAGGACAAACCTGTAGGCAAATGTTTTTTTCCTTCGCCGCGGCATTTCTTTAATAATTTGAGATTTCGAACCCTTATTGGAGTTTAGCGTCAGAAATAAAAACGGCAACAAAGCTAGCAACAGTTATAGGGGGTGGGGTCAAACTATCATCAGTAGCGCGACTCTGGTGGTGACTGCTTAGGGCTTTGTGGGCCGGCGCCAGATCGATATATCGATTGACTGAGTTCTCATCTCAGGCCCAGGTGGCAATCAATTCGTGCTTGGCCTCGCTACTTGCGGGGACGATCATCCTCGTTACCAGTTTCGTAGTCGTGGCAGCCATTTGTGATGATCTTACCCCGCCGAAAAACCAGCTGAGTTTTGTGTATATGCGCGCTCGAAGCATACGTTAAGGCACGGGATGCGGTACACTGCACCTGACTGCTCAATGGAATTTAACCGGTCCTGCGCCACATGCTAGCTTTGGGCCATTGTGCAACTCAAATGACTAGTCCAACAGCAATATGCCCGGTAGCCTCTGGCACGTTCTTGATTTACGACAGAACATGCCATGCCATAGGTGATGTTAGTTTTTGGCTCCGTAGGCATCTACTAATGGACGCCTTCGGATAGCTGCTGTTATAAATTCGCCCCAGAGATCTGGAGCATCGTGTTTTCTCCGGGGTTGCTGCGCTAAGTTTGGCTCCTTTTGACAAGTGTTCTCGCGCCGCGTCTTTTGTGAAACACTGGATTGTTGCTGTGGAAACCGAGAATCGGCATGATGTTCTTCGCCCTCCTTTAGAACGTCGGTTGTCTCGCTGTTGGAACTTCGTCTGACGAGCATATTAGGGCAGGGCATTTGCCGCTCCTTTTCGTTTTCCCTCGCGAATTGCATGTCTAATGAAATGGGGTCGAGCAGCCGCACAGCGACTAGAGATAGAGGCAAAATGATATAACCGGCAAGGATAAGGCAAACTGGGATGGCCATTTCTGGCTTATTAGCTGCCATCAGCCAGCCATACCCAAAATTCAGGCGTTGCGGCATCCGAGGCTCGCTGGCGGGGCTCGGGAGTGAGCCCCAAGGCGAAACGGGACGAGTGCGTCCTGTAACCAATCGGAGAGTGCCTACCTACCATAGTTAATATTCCCGATCGAAACCGGCAAGATAACGAGTTCGTGGCGCAGTGGATAGAGCGTTGGACTTCTAACCAACAACGTCGCGAGATCGAGCTTTGTTTGTCGCAACACCTGGGGTTGGGCATGGCTGGCTGATGATAGCTAATAAACCAGGACTGGCCATTTCAGTCTTCCTTTTCCTTGTCGGTTATATCTTTCTGCCTATATACCTTGCCACTGTGCGGCTGCTGGCGAGGCTCGAAAGTGAGCCGCGGGGCACAACTGGACGAGTGAGTCCTGTAACCGATCGGTGAACGCCAACTACCATACAGATAAAATTACTGACAAAGATTGGGGAGATTAGAATAGCCATTCCTGGTCTCTGAGCCAGTCATACCAAACCCCAGGTCGTGCAGCACCCCAATTTCGAATCGGAGGCCTTTTAATTAGAAGTCCAATGTGCTAACCATTGAGGCACGGGTTCGTTGTCTTGCCGGCTTTGATCGGGAATATAGATATTAAGTTGATGGACCGAGAGATTACGGGACTCACCCTCGAGCCCCGTCAGCAGCCGCAAATTCGCTAGTATACGAGTGAGTCCTGTAAGCTTTCGGTGGGCGTCTATCCACTGAATGTTGATGTGCCCGATAAAATCCGACAAGAGAAAAAGCGCGTGACTAAATATTTAGAACCTTGGGCTTCCAATTAAAAGGCCCCGGGTTTCCGCCTGGGGCGTTGCACCACCCGGAGTTCAGTATGGCTGGCTGATGGCTGCTCAGAAGCCAGAACTGGCCATTCCAGTCCCCTTGTTTTTTCCCACTGGCTAGATTCTCAAATTTAACTGCCCTGTAATTTTAGTCTCACACAGCAGTAAACAAATCTATGTGTTATTTTACAACAGTCTCAATTCGTCAAAATATAGCTCTGCATATCCGGCGAGTGGGTAGAGAACCCCACTTACATGGATGCTAACCCTCTGCCCTACTGATAGACGTTCGTGAGCATCGGTTTTGACGCGTGCCAAAGCGAGAACGGTTTGCCAGCTTGCTTCCTTACAATCAGCTCCAATAGAAAGGTTTGGAACCCCTCTCCTCCAATGCACAGCCCCAACAGGAGTCCACCTTCCCGAGGAAGTACCTCGCAGGTGATGGAGGCTTCGGAGACTGATCCACTCTCAACAATCCGCATCCTGCTAACCCTACAACCGCTGGTTGACAGTTCCTTGGTCACCAGATATAAGTCCACTTATTTAATAGCTGACCGTCCAGAACGTTCAACAACCACACTAACAAATATTACTGTCGACCGGCGTTTTCGTCGTAAGTACTGCTTCCTTCAAAGTCCAAAAAATCGACTTAAGAGTCCTGGCCACTGTCAAAACAAATGAAGGCGCACTGCCAAAATGGGTACCCAACTCGAACAAAATGCGCTTATTTAAGGTTGTACTCTAATCATGCAGATGAACAAAATTTGGAATTCATTTGGCTGGGCTATAGGCTTAATATCGAAGTAAGGGTGTGCATAAGACCTTTATTCCCACCTAATATCAACGTATAATTTACTTCACGAGACGTTTTTATCGCGCTTCATTTTGCGCCACAAACGAGTTTAAAGGAGAAGACTGCACTCCGGCCTTAAATGGACTATCCCATAGGAAGAGCTTTGGTACTTTGTCCACCTTTTCTATGCAATACTTCTTAATGCACACCGGCCTTCAGAGTCAATGAAACGACGCATTACCTAATCAGCAATCAATCTATAGGTCAAAGTTATTGAGAAAGCTGAACGGACTCTCGACCGTTCGAGAATCAGAAACAAAGTGACCCAGCTATCCTTGTCTGCTCAGGCATTCATAAGGATGTCAAGTCTTTGATCCGTCTTTGTCCATCGATCTAAAAAAAAACCGGCAATTTCCATGGTCCCCTTCTGTTGATTCAGTCTTGTAGAGTTGGACATTGTGATATGCTTGTCCCTGGTCTGTTTGCGATCCCATCCATTTGAGCGTATCTGCCGGTTCAAGCAGTGCCCGAACTCCATACGGTGGCAGGAAGTGTAGGCGGCGTCAGCCGCCAAGACCTTCTTCAGTCCTTTTATCGCCATTTTTGTTGTCTTATTCATCTGTTTGGAGTATGAACCATATTCCTCATATTTTTGATGGTTATATTTATCTTTACGACAGCTGGCCATCATAGGAGCTATGAATCGTGGCCTGTCGTGATAGTTTCGATCGTGTTAGAATGCAATCACTTGTTTTGAGTAGGACTAGCTCAGTCTCAGGCTTACGTTTCCTTTGACTATGAATCGATAGTATGTCTCCGACTGTAAGCTGACTAAAAGAACCGTAGCCGCCATGTCGTTATCCTCTGTCCAATGCATCTCATGAGCTTCATTCAACTGACCGAACTGACGGCAGCAGTATACGAAGCGTTGCCCACCAAGGGTCCGGCAAATTCACTCATATACAGGACCTTGAAATGCTGTTTGTTAATTGTCTAAATTGTGATCGCTAGTGGGAAAAATATTTGCTAAAGTTTGGTTAAACTAATCGAATTTAAAACCCACGGATGTATAATCACAGCTTGAAGAAAACTATTAATTACTCATTTTCGATATTTTGCTTTAAAAATCTTTAAATACCGTTGAATTAGCTAAGTAATGAGACGCGTTTCTAGCCTTAGAATAGACTTTCGAGTATAGGTGGGTAAACTAAGTTCTTTTTCCATGTGCGCCAAATGCCCAAATCAATGGTAGGGTTAAGCTTTCTCTTTCTCTTGATTATTTCTCCTAGACCGAGCTCCTTCTAACTTCTAAGGCAGTATTGGGAAGTAGCGCATTCAGTTTGTTTAGGTAAGCAGTTGTCAGTAAGTTGATGTCGCTTTGGTGGTTTTTAGACAAACAAACATACGCATGTTCTGTTGCGTGCGTGCGTACTTTCAAAGGAAATATCACCTGGGCATCTAGGTGTAATTCCGTTGGCCAGTTACTCGGCTACATAACCGCCTTCATTGTCTGCTTAACAGTAGAGTCGCTCGAACTCTGTAACAAATACCTCAATTTTCCACTGATTCCAGGCCAAGGTCTGATTAGTTTCTCAGGTTTCCTGTTCTTCTGGGGTATCGGCTTCGTACTGTCTACCTCAGTGGGAACCCTTCACAAGTCCGAGGCTGCTGAATCCTCCTCAAAACGACGTTCCTCCTCCTGGGCCGCGGAAAGATGATGATGATGATGATGATGACCAGTTGCACGTCCTTTCTCAGGGTGATGAAATGTGTAGGGGGCTTCTGGTTACGACCAGTGGGGATGGAAGTCCAGAGGATGAGGCGGTTTGCCCTGGAACCGAACCAGTATTCTCTCCGCCTCAGGTCAAACGACAGCATATACCTGAGAATATCACGTTTTCCTAGAAATCGTGGCTTGGAAGGCTGCCAATCTGACGCTTACACCAATTCACGACGTCGGCCCAGTGTATGTGCTGTGTGTGCCCAGCGGCTGACCAGTGGACTGGGAGTCAGAGGGCGATGGCTCCTCCATATCCCGTGATTTATTGAATCCTGGTATGTGCGTTATGGGAGCCAGGTCGTGCAGTGGTGCGCGAAGACGGGTACGCCGACCCGTCAGCCAATGCGCCCACTCCCACATCAGACAACTGACCGGCTCGGACGGTGGTCTGATTGTGGGGGTCGGGGAGAGAGTTAGGTCGAAAATTCAGCGCATTTTCCTCACTATAAACAATCTGACGCGCTTGAAACCAGCACGGTGCGCTAAAAGCCGCGGCTTGGAAGGTTGCCAACTGAGGGAATAACTCGGACCACGTGGTCAGCCCAATGCGTGTTTTGTGTGATGTGGCTGATTGGTGGATTGAGAGTCAGGCTGCAATTGTTTCCTTTTTAATGTGGCCTTTATGGCACTCCCACTCCGTGGGATCCAAGCCAGGTGTGGTGGTATGCCCAGGAGCGGCTCCGGCCTCGCCAACCTCCTGCATCTTCCCCCGCCTCCGGTCTTCTTGACTTTGTTATGACACCGGGCTCAGGTAGAGGAGAAGGAAAGAGTGCGGTACGCGCAGCGAAAGTCTTCTATCACTTTTAAATAAATCCACGCCAAAATCACCGTCCCTGCACCACTCTTCTGCGGAGCATATGGTGGACATCGTCGGACTACGACGGTCAAACTGTCGTGTGTCTTCACACCCGTTGCATCTTCTCCCTTCACCCCGCTTTTACCCTCTACCGTCCTCCCTGCACTCCCCCCTTTCTCATTTTCCCAGCCCACTCCACTCTCCCTTCCTACTTTTACTCCTCATCTATTCTCTCCCCTCTTTCCTCGCTTTCCACCTCTCCTTCTCCCTCTCTCTTCGCCCTTTCCTCCTCCCCCAAGATCGAAAAATTCCTACGACGTGGGAGACTTGAAATCATGTAGGTGGCTCAGGCGAATTGGTCATTCTCTAACTAACCCAAATTGTGCCCCCCCAGTGGAGTTCGGTAGCCGCCTGGGATGAATCAGCAGCCATATTTAGGGACAGCACTGCTTACCCCCTCGCAGTGGAGGGGGCTGGAAAAGGTGCCGCAAACAAATGCTGGGTCTCACGACAGCTGCAGCAGACCGTAGCTAGCAGACTGCAATTCCATGTGGTCGAAAACTAAACAATATCAACATCAACTCTCCCAAACCTTCCCTCCGGGGTGACCCCAGCACTGCTCGAGTGAGCTTGCTCACTCGAGCAGCCTGGAATGTTCGATCCCTTTTATACAATCCTAGAAGCAGCCAACCGGAACGGAGGACAGCGCTAGTCGCTCGGCAGCTGGCCCGCTACAAGGTGGACGTTGCTGCTCTCAGCGAGACCCGATTCCCTAAACAGGATCAGCTGGAGGAGTTGGGTGCCGGCTACACCCTTTTCTGAAGCGGCCGGCCAAAAGCAGATCGACGCGTTGCTGGTGTCACCTTTGCCGTCCGAAAAGACATCGTGGGACGCCTGCCCTGTCGCCACAGGGTATCAGTGATCGCCTGATGAGCCTCTACCTGCCTCTTCGGGGAGACAAGTTCGCCACCCTCATCAGCGCCTACTCTTCCCCAATGACGAGCTCTGATGCAGTGAAGGACAAATTCTACGAAGACCTGCACGCCCTGTTGGCAACTGTGCCGATGGTGGACAAGTAACTTGTCCTTGGTGACTTCAACGCCCGCGTCGGGACGGACCACGCTGCCTGGCAATGATGCTGGGTCCCCATGGTCTCGCTGGCTTTAATGACAACGGTTTTCTTTTCTTACGAACCTGCGCTGAACACCGCCTGATTCTGACCAACACCTTCTTCCGCCTCCCGATGTGGCAATGGGCCACGTGGATGAACCGTCGGTCGCGGCGCTGGCAGCTGCTGAATTATGTTCTAGTCTGGAGGCAAGATAAACAGGACGTGCTGGTGACAAAGACGATCCCCGGTGCCGGTGGATGGACGGATCACCGCCTTGTCATTTCCAAAATGAGGCTTCGTCGGCAACCAAACAGAAGACCCCAAGGTAAGCGACCACAAGTTGTTAAATGTTATTGCTCACTAAATTCATTTCAGCAACAAACTGGCCAACCGACTAGCCAATCTTCCAGTCGCTGACGTGGACATCTCCGTGGGGAACCCATGGTGTTAGCTGAGGGACACCGACCAATCCACCGCCCTGGATGTTCACAGCCGCGTACGTCGTCAGCACCAAGACTGGTTCGATGACAACGACGCAGCTATCAATGCTCTAATCGTCGAGATGAACCAGTTGCACAAAGCCTACGTCGATCGCCCTACCGCTGCAAACAATACAGCCTTCTACCGAAGTCGCCGCCTTATACGGCATCGCCTGCGGAGATGCAGGATGCCTGGATGACGCGTAAAGCAGAGGAAATCCAAGGGTACGCGGGCCGGAAAAAATGGAAGGACTTCTTCGCCGCCACCAAGGTTGTCTACGGACCTCACGTCAAAGGGACCGCCCCTCTTCACAGTGCCGACGGCAGGACGCTACTCACTGAGAAGACGCAAATCCTGACGCGATGGGCAGAACATTTCCGAAGCGTTCTCAACCAGCCCTCCACCATATCCGACGCCGCCATCGATCTCCTGCCTGAAGTGTAAATCAACGCTGACCTTGATCTCCCACCCTCTCTCTAAGAGACCATCAGAGCCGTGCAGCAACTCTCCAGTGGGAAAGAACCTGGCTTGGAAGCGATCCCTACTCAGCTTTACAAGCTTTGCGGACCCCAACCGATGAACCGATTCACAATGCTCTTCCAGGAGATGTGGCACCAAGAAAATATTCCTCAGGATTTCAAAAGAGGCCACCATTGTCCACCTCTACTAAAAGAAAGGGAACCGCCAACTCTGTGGCAACCACCGAGGAATCTCATTGCTGAACATCGCCGGAAAGATCTTGCTCGCATTCTCCTCAATCGCCTGAACGCTCACCTGGAGCAAGGACTGCTCCTGGAAAGCCAATGGGGCTTCCGACGACACCGAGGAACAATCGACATGATCTTCGCCGCTCGCTAGCTACAAGAGATGTGCCAGGAGATGCGAACTTACCTTTACACTACCTTCATGGATCTGACGAAAGCTTTTTACACGGTGAATAGTGACGGACTGTGGAAAGTCATCCAGAAATTTGCGATGTCCTAAATGGTTCACGCATATGGTGCGTTAGCTTCATCACGGGATGACGGCGCGCGTCACTGACAACGGGCCGGTATCCGAAGCGGTTGCAGTGACCAACGGACTGAAGCAGGGCTGCGTATTGGCCCCCACCCTGTTCAGTCTCATGTTCTCTGCTATGCTGATGGACGCCTACCGTGATGAGCAGCCTGGGATCCACATCACCTAACGAACTGATGGACACCTTCTCAACAGTCGGCGTATGAAGCCCACAACGCGCATGTCTACGGCTACAGTCCATGACTTGCTCTTCTCGGGCGACTTTGCCCTTAACACCGTGATGGAGGAGGACATGCAAAGGAGCATGGACCTCTTCAACGAAGGCTGCACCAATTTCGGTTTCAAAATCAACACAGCCAAAATGGTTGTCATGCACCAGCCGCCACCCAACGAGGAATGCAATGCTCCACGAATTAATGTCAACGGTACTCAACTCAAAAATGTGGAACCCTTCGCTTACCTGGGAAGCACGCTCTCACGCAACACGAGAATCGATAAGGTTATCCAACGGATCTTCAAAGCCAAACAGGCCTTCGGCCGACTGCAGGCGTCCGTGTTGAATCGCCACGGTATTCACCTGAACACCAAACTGAAGATGTACAAGGCCGTCGTCTTGACGACACTCCTTTACGGAGCGGAGACCTGGACCGTCTACTCGAACCAAGCCAGGAAGCTGAATCACTTTCATCTCAGCTGCCTCCGCAGAATACTGAAGCTGAGATGGCAAGAGAGGATCCCGGACACGGAAGTCCTGGAGCGGACCGAAATCCTCAGCGTCAACGCCATGCTGAGGCAAGTGCAACTGCGATGGAGCGAACATCTTGTGTGAATGAAGGACGAACGACTACCCAAACGATTTTTCTACGGAGATGTCGCTACGGGGGCTTGCCGACAGGCAGGTCAAAAACGACGCTACAAGGACATTTTGAAGAAATCTCTGAAGAAACTGCAAAACAAAACGGCGACCCGGGAGAACCTCGCCCAGGATAGACCGGCATGCAGAAGATCCGTTAAGACTGGTTCAGCAATATATGAGGCCAACCTAAACGCCGCCGCCAAGGCCAAAAGAGCAGCATGAAAGTTACCAGCGCCCCGGATCAACACCGCCATGCCCGCGCTGTCAACGCACCTTCCGCGCGCGAATCGGCCTGGTCGGACATCTTCGGACGCAATGCATCAACGATCCAACAATTTCAACTTCTGCGTCAAGTTCTGGAAATCCCCTTTCAAACTCCCTCACTCTCACTCCTGACATCAATTCCATTACTCCCACCTCCATATAGACCACATCCCAATACTCATCACCTGTTAACCCCACCACCACCATCAGTGATGGGGACTCTGTCCTAAACTGTCTTCATTGCGACCGCACATTCACCTCACGGGCTGATCGGTCACTGGCGAATCCATAGCACGGAGCCTGGTGAATCAGTGCCTGGTGCACCAAAACACAGCAGAGATCGCCGCCTCAAAGACCTCACTGTCCTCGCACATCCACTAATCGCATCGGCCTTTTTCGGTCACATGCGCATCCATGACAGCGGAATTCACCGCAATGCCGACAACACCGATACATCATGCACACCCTCCGCTCCTGCCATTCTTACAGCCACTGCCACTGACATCCCCCCAGCCCTTCCCGATTTCTGCTGCCCACACTGCGCCTGTAACTTCAACTCACGCATCGGCCTGTTCGGTCACCTGCGAATCCATCGCACGGGAGTTGGTGAACCAGTGCCTGGGGCTCTGACATGCAGTAGACGCACCCGCCTCCACTGCGCTCACTGCTCCCGCACAGTTACACACCGGATGGCCCTCGGCGACAACCTGCGGTAAACCAGCAGAGGCTAATCCATATCAGCTCACACGACCGTCACCAATACATAGACAACACCCTCACCATCAACATATACTTGAGACTATCACGGTTTCCTATAAATCGTGGCTTGGAAGGCTGCTAATCTGACGCTTGCACCAATTCACGCCGTCGGCCCAATGTATGTGCTGTGTGTGTCGAGTGGCTAACCAGTGGACTGGGAGTCAGACGGCAATGGCTCCTCCATATCCCGTGATTTATTGAATCCTGGTGTGTGCGTTATGGGGGCCAGGTCGTGCTATGGCGCACGAAGAGGGGTACGCCGACCCGTCAGCCAATGCGCCCACTCCCACCTCAGACAACTGACCGGCTCGGACGGTGGTATGATTGTGGGGGTGTGTGGAGTGGCTGACTGGCGGACTGAGAGTCAGGCTTCAATTGCTCCTTCTTAATGTGGCCTTTATGGCACTCCCACTCCGTGGGGATCCGAGTCAGGTGTGGTGGTTCGCCCAGGTGAGGCTCCGACCGCACCAGCCACCTGCGCCCCCTCCCATCTCCGGTATTCTTGACTCGGTTTTGACACCGGGCTCAGGTGGGGGATGAGGAAATAGTGCGGTAGATGCAGCGAAAGTCTACTATCACTTTAAACTAAATCATGCTCAAGTCACCGTCTTTGCACCACCCTTCCGTGGAGCATACGGTGGCCTACGACGGTCGAACTGTCGTGTGCTTATTTGTTAAACCAAAAGTGGCTTTTTGGGATGGCACACAAATCAACACTGATTTAGGTAGATCGATGTTGCAAACCTTAATCGAACATACTTTGTCAACATTAAAAGCTAAAAATATTTCTCAGCTCTCAGTTGTCAAATTTTATGTGCAATAATTATTACCTGTATTTAACAAATTAACGCCAAAATGTCCAATGTGTTCAGGATCCAAACGAAACCACAAGAAACTTTCATTTTAGCTGTCATTTTAAAGTTAAAACTTAAACCGTGTAGGAAGTTGCATCGCCTGATCCACCTTGACCTACTTTGGTAAGTCAGTGAGTGAAAAAACTCATCGCCTCTTCCTTTCCCGTTCCCTCAGCAACGACTAATGCTCCATTCTGCCCAGTCTCAGTCGCGTTTGCCGGCTTTTTTTGCTATAATCACGATTAGCTTGCCTGTACCATCTGCGCTTTTCCGGCAAGAATTACCCGTGAAATTTCTCTAGCCTTCGTCTGATTGGGCAAAAGGTTATATAGATGCCTAATGCCTATTCGCAAGAAACCGAGGGGAAAATAAATGGATGATGCTGTTAAGTGCGGCATGATTTGCTACCTCTAGTTAAGATCATTCTGAAGATAAGTCACGGGAAGTTCCAATCTTCTTATCCATGAACCTAAGGCAACGGAAGGATAATCCGCGCATTAGGAGCTGTTTAGTTCATGTATGATGATGAAAATCTCGCGCACGAAACCGGCAATACCACTGTTTATTCCAAACTATTTAATCGAAGTAACTTTGACCTATGTTAATGTGCTAAAATGTTCCTCGTAAGAACGAGCTACGATTCCTTCTACACCGCCAGAATTCTAATAAGCGTCATAAAACCTACCCATATCATGTGTGCGCTCTAATGTGGACATCGGTTTCTTTATTACGTGGTTTGGTAGAACGCAGACATCTTAAGTTGATTGGCCGCTGCAGGCGCGTTCTATGACCACGTACTGCATAAGCATGTCAGCAACATGCTCATAATTTTACACCCCATTGCAACTGGTCAAATGGAGGGCGCTTACTGATTACGAATCTCAGAGAATACAAAACCGTGTTTATTTTTCTTGTTCTAAAAGTTTTGGTGATGTTTACGATGTGGAAAGTGATTGCTTGGCATTCCACTCAACCTCACTTCTTTGAAATCAGACTAAGCAACACTGACCTAGTCTTCTCCTGTCGACTTGACATGGACGCTATCTCCACTAAGCTGGCGTCTCTGTTTTCCACGTGTCTTCATTTGGCCTAGAATGAGGAAATGACAGACCGTTAAGAAAAATTGTTTATGCTGTGGCTCCTCAAGAGTCGTTGTGTCAGCTTTCTCATCGTGCGTATGAAAAGTCATTCCGCAGTGAATTAAGTACTCACTGGCACCTCTGTAGACAGTTTTAGGCAGGTCTGAGAAAACGTACGTCAAAGTTCTAATTCGTTAAGGATTCCTCAATAGCTTTGTGTGTTTATTTGAACGAAAATAATTAAACGCTAACATCTTCTGTGCTTTTTATTCTACTACACAGGGTGCTGAAACATCTTAGATGAGAAAACGTGTTTACTCTAGAAGAAAGGCTTCCAGGGAAAATGGCTGATACAGCAGTGGTTAGGTTCTATAGCTTACCAAAAATCTATAAGCAAAGTGTCCCATTTCAGACGTTCACGCCACCCGACCAATTAAATAACCTGAAGATGGAAGACTCCACTTGTCCCACGTTCGCCGCGACCTCTGGGGTAATCTGTCTAATCAGCCTTTATTTTGGTATTCTTCGATCGAACCTCACTGATAACTGAAATCTTTGCTCGAGATTAAAGATATCCGCCCTGAAGATAGCTATGGCGAAAAGCGATGAACCCTCATGATAAGGCATATAGTGGATATATGTTTCACTTTTCGCGATTAAACGCAGGATCAGATCACTGGTTCACCGATATGTTAATCAGTTGCAGAATTCTTACCAAAAAGCTGATATTGACTATTCGAAAGCTTTGCTTGGGTGCTAATATGTTTTCAAAATTCCATTTATAGTGGAGAAGGGAAAATTATCGAGCGTTCGGGACGTGTTTTCTAGGAGGTAGGACGAGAACAAACAGAATCTAACATTTTAACAGCCTGAAGATTGAACATGGTAGATGAGTTGAGTTGGGACCCGGAACGCAGCATGGATTCAGAGCTTTCTACGCAAACGTTTGGTTGCGCAGAGGCGCAGCTGTTGTAATCCAAGCTCGCAGAAGTCAAACAGCACTGTAGCGACTCTAGTTAGCTAGCCCAGGAACCCCCAATTCCATGAGCTTCAATTACGAGGAATGATAATCTGCTAGCCACTGTACACACTCCCCTGCCCACAACTTTGAATGCCATTCCATGTATAATAAGAATTGCCAAGGTAACATGGCATGTTCTCAAAGAGTTTCGACGTGTTATTCTCCTGCCGGCCAAAGACCACCCTGCAAATTAAAGTCTTGCTTCTCAATGATCAGATGAACGGACCTGAGGGGTCTTTTGTAAATTATTTGGTTTCATTTGCAACTTTGTATCGGTATTTAAAGAGGCCAGATGCAAGAAGGTTCGGTGCACAAATACAGAAGCACTGACTCACGATTCGGATGAGTGCTGCACACCCTGGAGTTGATCACTAATTTAACCCCACGGGCATACTGACGATCACATGGACTGGTATCATGATAGGTCTACGGTGACTAGGAGCATGAAGGTGCAGAAGCAACACAGTTAGCTCGAATCTCAACCTTCGCCCTGCGCCTTGAGTGCCACATGGGGCGGCGCGGTTGTTAGGGAAAGGGCGCAGATTGTTGTCACGCGATTCGAAACGACAAAATGCCACATATGCTATCTTTTCTGTGCTACTTGTTGCCAATTTACACACCGTTTGGCATCTCAGAGTCATGTTGTGACTGTTTTGTCATCACCAAAGTACCTAGCGCCTTCTTCTGTCCATGGAGAGGTTTTATTTATAGCACAATCGAAAACGGGAATGACACAAACTCAGAAGATCCCAGGGAAATAGTAAAAAAGGTAAAATGGATTATGGTTGCTCCTTTTTAAAATAAATACCACTGCATAATAGGAATAAGAAATGAAGGAACTTAGTGGAAGGCTGCTTCGCTCTTGTGACCGAAGCAATAAAGCTGCGTCTGACCGATACTAAATTCCACCGAATCGGAAAAGACAAGGCTGCAGAGTGGCAGACAAATGGCCTAGAAAGTTGGTATTATTTAGTTCGTTATACAATTTACATTCAACTTCTCAAAAGTAAGTTGCTCAAACGTAAGGCCGAAGACGAAATTGTAAGCGCGATTCCTTTTTGTCACTGGAATATCCACTCCATTGTAATTAATGTAGAGGCAAATTATTTCATTTTCTCACTTAAAGAGTTCTCTCCAACCCTACGACATGCTTATTAATGCCCTCTGCACTCGGTCTCTGTGTAGTTAGTACAGTGGCTTCCATAGCTGACCGAATAGTTTACAGCGATCGTTCACTCTTGGTCGTTTTGAATGAAAAGCTTGCTATTTCTTGAAACTTGAAGGGACAGCATTATAGGCGCCTTAAAAAGACAATTGAGGTCCATTTTTTTACCGATAGCAAAAAGTGCTGAATATTACATTTCGCACAAGGTATAACTTCGCATTTGTTGAGATCCTTCCACGCCAGTTCCCAGGCTGACTGTTCCCAGTGTGGCATCAAACAACTCTTTTTGGGTATTTACTATTAGGCAGACTTCCACAGCGTAAACCCCACTTTCCCCGCTTCCTTACTGCGATATCGAGGTGATATCCAGACAACTGGAAGTGAGTTTGGGTGCCGTAATCGAAAAAATGCTCCACACGCCCTGATCATATGTCTTCTACCAAGCTTTTCACATGAACTCATAGCATCATTCCTTCCCAAAAATGAGACATCGATTCCACCTAGGCAGCTGATGTTTGCAACTTTGAAGATCACTTGTAGAGGACAATATTCTGAAGCAGATAAGAGGGCAGAAAGCTGGATGCTTTGTTAATGCTCGAGAGATCTCATTAACGTTTTCTTATTCCGGTTTAACTAAATAACTGACTTCATCTGTGTTTCCTAGTCATTTATTTCCTCAGCTCCGCCACAACTGTTGATTTTGTGTTCGTATATTGACAGCCAAACTATAAAAGAGCAGGCAAAGTTTGAAATTGCAAGGGAATAAAGTGTTGCACATCGTAGGCACGCTTTTCCTTCTTTTTTGGGTGCTCCTAATTTCTTGCCTGTGTCGGCCGGTCATTCAATACCCGAATGCCAGCTTCGTTTATCCTATGAATGAGGTGATGCTAGTAATTGTAAAATGTTCCACCATACGTACACAGGAACATCACTTAGCGGTGGAGAGATGCAAATAGTTATTTCAGGTAGCCATGGACACGGGACCAATTTGTATAGAACGAAACAGGCATCGTTGGCGCCTGCACAACAAATAGGAGTTGCTTTTTCCTGGCAACAATGCACTCAGGCACGGCATTCATAAAACGACATATCAGTTCAGCTGCCGCATACCAACTTCTCAATGTGAGATAGAAGCAGACACAGCCAATACCCACCGTTGGTGGTCAATGACGGTGGATGCCTATTGGCTTAAAAGCTAAGGGTTTTTGTGCAGTGTCCAGTTGTCTGATCATGAAATCGGGAATGATTTTCTAAAATTCACACAATACATTTCATTCTCTTCCCAAAAAAGTTGGCATATTTCTAATCAAGTTTTATTGCTTCACACGTATAAATAGTACGATTGAGTACAAATTTTGCCCCTATTATTAGGCATTTAGAAATGGCCCGTAACCCTTTCAATGCACGCAGAAATTATGTGGTCACAGGTAAGTATTTTCACCCAAAGTATGGTTTCCTTCAAGTCAGGAAATGCCATTTCTTAACTTCAAGGCACTTTCTGCTCATGGGCTTAAGAGAAACCAGGTGAAATTACGTTCTTGACTCGAAGATTATTTAGTAAAATAGGAAAACACAGTGAACTTTTACTATTGGACATTTCAAATAGGTTCCTAAGTATCTAATTTCTAATTGCGAGCTACTGAAATTTAATTCTTCAGGGTTTCCCTTATTGATAATTTTTTTCAAGAGGGCAAACGGGTTTCATAAATTTTATTGGTTGATCTATTCAAGGGTGTGTACGGCGATTAAATCGAAGCCAAGTACTTAAAAATTTCGGTAATTACCCTTAGTACCGCAAAACACGAAAGTATTCTCTAACTTTTCCTCGTACCGTCAGATGCTACTTTATGATTAAGGAATATTCAGCTTATCTGTAGCAGTTTTGATTCAATTTCGCAATTTTTAAAATTTTATGGTAAAGGTCTCTCAAATGCTTAAAGGTGCACAACTGGAGTAAGCGAGGATCTTGAAAAAAATGTTTACATTTGGATAGTTAAATATACTTCAGCTACTAAATACACCGGCACATAACACTACCTACTATTGTGACCATATTATAATAAATGCCTGCCGTGAAGACTCCGTCGAATAGGTCAGCTTTTGAAAAGTGAGCCGCCTACAGTATGCTCATTAAAACACAAGCAAGGTAGTAACGTGCGTTTTGTACCGTAACGCCGATTTAACCTTAAAAAATTATTCTTATTCTCTGTAAATCGTCATTTGTCAGACTGACACCCATCTTCCCTCGCCAGTGCTGTGGAAACACATGCAAAAATTTAAACTCAGAGAATGTCCTATCCGGCCGTTAGAAAGATTGAATAAACAGAAAGCCACAATGGTACAAAAAATGTCATTGAGAAATTATGAAAATCTGCCTGCTCTTTTGTGGATAAGCAAAGTTATAAGCTCTCCAGGATGCATGCCCCTAAAAGTTGATAGTTTTTTCTACTTTCTAAGAAGGGAGTGTGTCCATAGGCCGAGCGGAGGCTCAAACTGCCGTCCAAAGAGAGCAGAGTCATAGTATATGAGTATTACAGTAGTGAAAGCTTAGCCAGGGAACCGAAGATCTTCTGGGCTATTACTTCAGCTTTTAATTTAACTTTTTATTGGCAAATGTCTGAACATATCACGGTTCTCCGCCCTTGCTGTGCACGCCCTACTCTCCCTGAAAAATGCTAATTACAGCGGACTAAACGCTTGGTGATTGCAGCGTATCATCTATCAAGTTGTGAACTCCTTGTGAGCATACTACCTTCGTCCTTGTCAGAGCAAACCGTATTCAGAAGCGCAATAAAGGGCTGAAATCGGTTGGCATGGATATCAAATTCTTGATGAAAACGGAAACCGACAGGAAATTCCTTTTAACTTCCATGTCGATGGGTAACGAGGTCCCTGGAAATCACAACATTCCACCGCAGACTTGCAGCTGCACTTTCGACTGCAACATGACAGTTCGACCTTGGTATTCCGACGATGTCCACTGTATGCTCCACAGCACTGCGGTGGAGGGAGGTGACTGGCACTGGATTATAGTGAGAGTAGACTTTCACTGCATCTACCTCACTCTCTGGTCCATCCCCCATCTGGGCCTGGTGTAAAGACATAGTCCAGAAAACCGTATATGGTAGCGGGCGCAGGCCCACGCACTGTGGTCCGACAAAAACCAGAACACTACAACACAAGGGAGGGCGGCTTGGATACCAGCTGAGTGGAAGTGCCATAGAGGCCACATTAAGAAGGAGCCATTACAGCCTGACTCTCAGTTTACCAGTCAGCCACTACACACAAAACACACATTGGGCTGAGCACGCGGTGCGAATTATTCCGTCAGTTGGAAACCTTGAAAGCCACGGCTTTTAGCACACCTTGATAGTTTCAAGTGCGTCAGATGGTTTACAGTGTTTACAGTGATTGTTTACAGTGTTTGTCTCTCCCCCACCTCCAGAATCAGACCACCGTCCGAGCCGGGTAGTGGTTCGATGCGAGTGTGGTCGCAGTTGCTGACGGTGCCGGTGAACCCATCTGGCAGCCTGTGATAGTCTCCGGTACATTATGATTTCGAGGGTGTTGTGTATTTAATAATGGTGTTGTGTGCTGAGGTAGTCTAGCTTACGGTGGTTTACCGCAAGTTATCGTAGAGACGCATGTATCAGATATCATACCACGTAGAAAGCACCGGTTCTCATCCGAATTGAAACAGCAGTGCACCAAACAACATAATTTGGGACTGAATCTTCGAAAATACTTCAGGGTGGACTACAAAACAAGCGCTAGGCAAAGCCATGCCAGCAAAATTGCATAAGGCTGAAGTCTTTAAACTTTCCGCGCAGGTCCTAGTCTACTGACTACGCTATATTCTTTTTGCCCACGTTATTGAACAGCTAAAATGAGCGACTTTCCTCCCGAAACCCCGATAACTACCGGGCAGGCTTCCTGTTCATTTAAAAATACATAACATTTAGTTAAAGCAGCGAAAATTATCACTGAAAAATTCAAAAGACAATTTGCCGAGCATACGTTAGGTTTCGATGAATTCTCATCACGCCTTTACATTTATACCACTGTGTCACTAAGTCAAATATGCGGGTAAGTAGAACAAATTTTACGGTTGTCAGGGTGAGGGGAAGGAGGGGTAAAGAAACGAAATTGCAGTCTGTTTTTTGATCAGGGTCAGAGAAATGGTTGCCGCCGGGATACGTAATTAGATGCGGGCGGCTAAATTGGTGGCTTTCGGCCACGGTAATCGCGGTGCCTGTATACAGTTCGTTTGAGCGCACTGGACCGGTTTGCGTAGCCTAATTGCAGCTGCTTCTGCCTTAGCCAACAGACGCTGCCCAAGGAATTTTGTATAGGTTGAGGGCCTGTGTCTGCCGCATGCGCGAGGATAGAGCTGTCTATGTTCTTTATCTGCCCCTTTCCTAAGCATGCTGGATGGTGTATTCCTACTCTTTTGGACAAAACACTGGCTCGCGCGACAAATATATTCTGCCCCACAGTAGCAGGTGAAAGAATAAATGCACATTGAGGTGGTCTGGGCTGGATGTTTGTTCTTGCACCCTCCGTAGAGGATGGGAGTAGTCGAGAACAGTACATGGGCATCAGTTGCTGGAAAGGTGATGGATACCATAAATCAGGCGCACCCGTCAATCAAATTTACACTGGAAGAGGAAAAATGCGGATCACTCCCTTTCCTTGTTCGTTGTAGCTGTAACGTACGCAGGTACTACAAAATAAGGTTTGTTTTTTAATAAATTAATGTGTGATTCACAATAGTATACTAATGAATCTCAGAATGATTATTTTATGGTGTTAAAATGCGCAAAGCTCTCCATTTCATTCACTCCATTCACACAGCAAGGAACTAAATTCTGTGACTGGATGTTATCTCTTTTTCCTGTAGACCTGATCCTTAGATTACGGATAAAACAACGAGTAACTTACCACAAAATTAAAGTAAAGAGCATCTACGGATCTCAGTTTTCTAGACTGAGATGCGAATAACGAAGAAGACAGAAGTATGGTGATCACGAATCTCTCAAGATTGTGGGACTTTAAGGCGGAGTTTTGCTTGGTTCTTGGGCGCCGGTCTAGAGTCATTGCTGGTGGTCACCTAGCAGCTGGCACCTAAGGGTCCATAAATGTCATCGACAATGAAAATGGGACGTGAGTAAAAGCTTCCATCCTTTCTTACCTGCCGACGATAGGCAGTGACCAACTCCGAAGGCCGTCTCTGAATGGGTAAAAACTCTATTATATTTCCGCAAATGCACCTTCATGCTGAACTTGAAGGGACAGTAGTGAACCTTTGGCCACTGTGTGTAAACTGTGTAGCGTGTTGCCTCCCTCACTAAGAAAACAATATGTTTACCAAAACGGCCATAAGCCGAGAGCCAGTGACCAAACATTTCCGGGTCTTCATCGTGAAGACTAACAATACTTGTGTGGATTAAGGAGTACTTGACAGAAGAACTATAGGGTGAAAACCCATACAGATGGCTTAATAAATCGATGCGTAAATAATGGTTTCTCATCCACTGCTGAATAACATGTTTTATCTCCTGATTCTTCAATTTTTTACAAATTATAATTTCACGTGCTTTTGGCATGTGTGACTATCCCCGGAAATTAACTGGCTAAGGCTACGCTAAAAGAGAAGTCTAGCGTTAAAAATGGAATTTGCTTTCACGTTATGTCTGAGGTTAGGCCTAAGATTCGGCACGTTGGTTACGCTTTGACTAAGATCGGTTGCTTGGTAAGATTTTCTATCGGCTCTCGTTTCCTAAGTCGAGTTTTCAACTTTGCAAGGATATGGTATGTAGTCGGGGCCAACAGTAGATAATCCGTAAAACGTGCCATAAGCGAATTAGCGGTAGCAAGATTTATACAGGTAGGACCTTATAGCGCGTGCCCCTAACCCAAACTTCGACCACAATTCAAATCTTAACTGTAAACATAATCCACCCAAACTCTACCCCTAACTGCAGAATAAATGTAACTAAAAAATACTATTTAAATAAATTTAATACCAAGTCTTGAATATTAAATTTACCCCGACTGCATACTATATCCTCATCTTCAATTTTGTTATTTCCCAACACTAGCAGGTTCGATGCGCAAGAAACGCACGAAACTAGGAACCCCTTGTAATATGGGTGGCACTGAACTGAATTCCGGCAAGGTTATGGTTAAGATAGGGTAAGGGTTAAAGTTAGTGTGAGGATCAAGGTTAGTGTTAAGGTTAGAGTTTAAATTAAGGTAAGAGCTAGGCTTAATGGTGCGGTACGGGATTAGAAAACAGCCCTTGAATTCGGCTCAAGGTCACTTGTGTGTTTCTCTTTTTTTTTCCCAGCGTCTTACTAATTTATGTTTCCAGCAGGAAAATGCATTTGTTTTTAGAGGCAGAATTCCATATCCCTTCTTAAGAAGCAAGGGCAAACGGTAACCATTGCATAACCTGACCAGCATGATATAGGGAGTGAGATCGTGAAGTGGTTCAGATTACACATCTTCAAATAGAGCGCCGCGTTTGCTAGTTATTTGCTCGAACATTCTTCTTCTTCGTATTTACCCTTATTCTCATCTCACGGGATAGAGAGAAAGCTCAACTACAATTCCAGCTAATGAACATTTTGTTCATGCTGGTCTCACCCAAGTCATACTTTCTGCACATTTTATGCCTTTCTGAAGAGTCAAACGGTCCATTAGATTGATACCCAGTGTGATTATAGGCACAAGCAATCTTCCTTAATCAGAAACCAAAGGCCAAGAATGGGGACGATATTCTTCGTTGGTTGAAGCAAGTTTGCCCGGTAGAACTTTGAACCAAGTGTACAAAGCACGATGTATTGAAGCTAAAATTTGATGACTTCTCGTTATCTGCATCCCTTCACTGCATAGCATAAGTAATGAGTGAGGGGTTACAGCAACTTTTAATTCATACGGAAAAGTCAAGCCAAAACAGTAAGCTCGTAGGTTAGTACCGTGCAGGCGAATCAGTAGAATTAGTAACCTTAAAATCAACATGGGAAGGAGAAGTTTGGGTTAAAGAGGATGGAGAAAGGCGTAAATCAAGGAGTTAGATATAACCCCAGAAAAGTTAGGTTGAACAGTGCTTGAACTGTTTACATAGGTCTGTTTGCAATCGCCGTATAAAGGCCGCTTCTAAATAGCGCAATGCACGAGTTGTCCGTGCCCGAAAAAAATACTCGGAAAGATGTTTCAGGGTCAACGGAGTGAACAATATCAGCAGGTGTTTGGCAATTGAAGAACGTGGAATATGTTTTCCTGCTTTAAAAGCCACTTGGGCGGGTGCTCAATTGACCCGGCTGCCAAGTGCCTTCGAGGTTGCCCAGTGTACTTGCATCCACATATGCATCTGAAATAAAAGGCACAATTTGAAGTGACATGCACTGGCAAGGCATTGTTTTCTCGTGAAATTAGTAGAGGCTTACTATGATTGCAGAATTTGAAGTGGATAGCATTATATGTCCTTTCAATGGTACATCGTAGCCTCCCACCTCAGACAACTGACTGGCTCGGATTATGGTCTGCTTGTGAGGGTGGGTGAGAGAGTGAGATTTAAAAGCTCAGCGCATCTTCCTCACTAAAAACAATCTGACGCGCTCGAAACTATCACGGTGCGCTAAAAGCCGTGGCTTGGAAGGTTGCCAACTGACGGGATAACTCGGGCTGCGTGGTCAGGCTAATGTGTCTTTTGTGTGGAGTGGCTGACTGGCGGACTGAGAGTCAGGCTACAATGGCTCCTTCCTAATGTGGCCTTTCTGGCACTCCCACTGCGTGGGATCCGTTTCAGGTGTGGTGGTTCACCCAGGGGCGGCTCTGGCCGCGCCAGCAACCTGCGCCCTCTCCCATATCCGGTCTTTCTGACTCTGTCTTGACACCAGGCTCACGTGGGAGAGGAAGAGGGAGTGCGCTAGCTGCAGCGCAAGGCTTATATCACTTAAAACTAATTCACGCGCAAGTCAACGTCCCTGCAGCACCTGGTGTGGAGCATACGGTGGACCTCGTCGAAATCAACGGTTGAACTGTCGCATCGTAGCCGTCGTTTGGTAGAATTTAAAATTTTTTTACCAATACGGGGCTATGATATAAAAACGGGCCTTTTTGAAACTGAATGATCCATCAAACTTGGTCGTTTCGAAATTTCTAACAGGAAAGTCCTCCATTCAACGAGTTTAGATAAAACTGTATAACTATTAGAGACATTTCAAGTCAAAGTTGATTAACTTCGGTCTAGTTACACTTACGTTGTCTCCCCAGAGGTAATAATATGGAACTTCAATAGGCCAATTTACGGCAATAGATATGTTGGGGGCGCATGGAGAATGGGATGAAGAGACATTGCACCAATTAGCTCAGAGTGAAGTGGATTTACTGCATCATCCAGAAAGAGTTATCGACAAACTACCTGACAATTTTTAAATATCATTGTATTATTGTCTCAACTAAAAAAGACGTATGACAGACCAGCAGCAGAAGAAAGCACTTGAAGGAATCGTCTTAAAATAAGCACATCTGTTATAAAAAAGAAAAAAATAGGATATCAGTACGGAAGGATATGAAGAATGCTGGCATATATAAATCTCCAGATTCGTGCAAAATGATGTGATAGAAATGTAACTGCAGAATGCAATAAACAAGCTTATACATTCTAGTAAAGTATTTTCAAACCAAGTCAATAATCCGATATTCGCGGAGGAGATAACCAAGATGCCAGACAGATGATACTCTATTTTTAAGAACGTCTAGGGATTAGAGAATGGGAGGTCACAGTCGAAACCCACACTGGATCAAGTGCTCATCCTGTTTTGTTTGCTTTCCGAAGAAATTGATACGTGAACATAGGAGTAACTGGAAAGGAAAAAAATAAACGCTGGGGGAACAAGAGGGAACCTTGGAGAAGTCAGTGATTAGAAGGTAGAAGATTGGATTCTGCTTGTCTGACCGGTATACTCAGTATGAAAAGAAAGGTGGTCTTTGTGCCAAAAGAAAATCTACCCGGGGGAGCCGTGATGAAATATCTTGCTAAGGAAAATGTGGCGTGGAACGGTATCAAAGAGGAAGGAGTAGTCGGTGATTGCATATACATACGCTTGGTAACCTTAGTCAATCTCACATAAAGCAGAATGTATCACATGAGCGAAAACATCCAGGGCACTACATGTGACTTTATATGCAAATTGTAAAGGATCAGCCAAACTGCATGGAAAGATCATGGTACCATCTAAGGTAAGTCCTTCAGAGCACTTCGAAATTGCGGAGGAAAACACAATGAGATGGAAAAACTTAGCACCAAAATCAGTTGCTTTTTAGGTATAGGAGGGATTCTTACGGTTTGGAAACAATCAGGCCTCTGAGAAAAGCAGGTCTTAAGGAGAATTAGTGAGGCACCAGCCCACCCGCAACCTGCTGAACCTCGGACATCTTCAAGGCGCTTCTTCGCTGTAAGCCCGGATACAGGACCGAAGACAGTTGGTGGTAGCAAAGAAACTGAGCCTAATCCAGTAGCAGCGTTTCGCATTATGATTCGTTGCCCAGTGAAATGCTAAAAGCTCCTCTAAATGTCAGTAGATGAGTTCGGCATGCCTCTCTTTTATTAGGACATAAAAATTCTTTGGCCGGCTATGCAGGCTTAGTTTTTAGATGAGTTTCATGCCAAGTCCTAGCGTCTGGTGACTTTTTGTTTCACGGAACAGCACAGAGGCAACTAGACACCATGCATTTGAAACTGCCTTCAATTATGATATCTGATGTTTGGCGAAGTTTAGCAATTAATCTGACTCCCAGAGGATCTACAAAGTTTTCTGATAGACTGTTCCTTCCGCCTTCTCGTCCCTCAAGTAACCTGAAATTTGAAAACAAGATCACATCAGACCGCGGAATTTTTATGCAAATCATTCTTCTCGGTGGTTTTTCTGTGTGTTTTCACAACACCAGATCCCTAAAGTTAAGAAGTTTTGCTAAATGACAACTATGAAAGTGAACTTCCATTCCTCACAGTACAGCTGATAGGGGACCAGAAGTTCTTTATTTTGTGAGAATACTAACAATCAGAAAACAAGCGAATAGTACGTTGGATTTCTGGTTTCAACCTAGATTTGATGTCTGGACATATTTAAGTTTAAGCAGTCCACCAAAAGGTGAGGAGATTACATCGTGAAACAGATTTTGAGGTGCGTAATCACAATTACCTTTTGCATACAAGTGTTGGAAAACACACGCCACAGAGGGAATAAAAATTACATAAAAAGCATGCTAGATATTTTGAGGAAACCCTTAACTGGGCATTCCAGTTACGTCACGCAAATGCTAAAGTGCAACGATTTACTTTTAACCATTGCTCTTCTAACTGTGGATTGGGGTTTTTTAAGAGCCAAAAGATCAGTTTCTAATGCAAGTTGGTATCTGCCATAAAGAGCCTCCTCAAAATGTTAATTAAAGAAAAAGTCAGTCTTGCAGAAGTCAATACATTTCTTTGAACTATAAACACGTATTTGCCTGATTTCAGGCGGCAGCTCTACGTTTGGTTAAGATGACTTTTTATTTTCTTCCTTGAACGACAGGCAAGAAACGTTTTTGCCGGTTTCTGCAGAAATGTGGTCTAAAATTATGTAAAGAAGGAATTTCGGTTTGAAGTTCAAACGAACGTCATGCACTTGTTGCCCATGTCAGTAATCACTATTCTAGTTGTAAAATTCATAATTCGTGGCCATTGTTACAGCGGGAAAGTTTATGAAAAGCCCTTTCATATGATTAGAGTTTTGAGGCTACGACCAACGCTTATTAATCATCCATTTGACAACGAATATACCATACTATTTCCCTACTGAGAGTGATTAAGTGGGCTGTGCTCACAGCTTGCTACTTACGCAAATACTTTAAGGTGTAATAAAATTAATGAACAAATACATCCTTTTATGCACTGTTTACTTTATGAAACTTTGAATAAAAATAAAAGCCTGTTTTCAAAGCAAAAGCTCTGCCAAACAGCGATACAAAATCATGAATATGCAGTTTTCATATCGAATGTCTTAAACCACCCTGTTCACAAAATTCCCGGACGACCACAGAATGAGTATGACTGTCACTTTAAGTATTCTGCCACGTAGTAACTCGCAAAAGTGCTGCAAAATTGAACTGAACCAGATTCTTACAAAAAACTTTGGTTTAAAATATAACTGACTTATCGGTTTCTCACTCGAACTCATCATCTAAGACAGTCGTAGATAGGTGTACCACGTCCCGTTACCCTTATCTGAAACCCTCACTGAGGCCAAGTTTGAGTGCGAACCCACAACGTCAGACCAATATACTTCTTGTTCCAGTTATCCCATTTTCTTCTGTACTGCTTCATGGAAAGCTCCCATTTGCTTCAATCAGCTTCTTTAATATTTATTTCTGGACCAAGAAAATGACTCGAGTTGACTGGCAGTCGTTCTGGAAAAAAATAACTTTGCCTGATCAGAATGCATAGTACTGAATAGATTTGCAGATTTATGCTCCAAGCATAGATGGTAGACTGACTAAGTGTGCAGTCTACAATACGCATTTTTGAGGCCAGCATATATAATTCATGATACAGTTATAAATTGTTATATTGAACTTCAGATGGCGATGAAAGCAACTGCAGCCTACACGACGAATCTTTCTCTTTAGAATGCATAGAGCCCTTCCTGAAATTAAATGATACGCAGTCCGAAAGAACCGAAACAAATGACAGTCTTGACTTTTACCTTTTGAAATTGACCTTTTATGCATTCAACTTAATATTTGCCATATTTGAATTTAAGTGAACATAGCATGATACTCCACACACTGGAAGGGTCAGAAAAAATTCAACTTCTTCAATCAAATAATCGAAGTTTATGTGTTACTCTGTATTCAGAATGCCCTCCAGGAGCTTTACAAGAACCAGAGAAGTATTCTATTGTATTACTTTCTATCATTTCATTACATGTTTATTAATGTTTTTCTAAAGTAATTTTGATTTAAATAAATGAGGCTACACTTTCATGCATTTTATTGATCTAGAAAAGCAGATACTGAGGTTAGTAAGACAAGGGAGATGCCTGCGAACTTTTTATAGCTTTTATACTGCATAAGGATTAAATGGACGTCGCTTAAGAGGCTCTATTAAATAGCAATCACCTTCTTGTCCGCAAAATAAACATACTTATAGATTCGGTGCAATAAAAGTATTATGCAAAACGCAAAATTACGTTTTGAAGTCCAGTTGTATATTAAAGAATAATTACCTTTTGTACCACTAGCAATTAGTGTTATTTAAACCATGCAACTTTCAAATTACAGATATAAGGGCCGATGGTTGGAAGTCACTACTGCAGGATACACGGACGCAAGCCTTCGTTATCTACGTTTTCATAGCTGAATTTAAAGGTAAGATCGAGGGCCCACATTTCATTCCACACTCAGGTCAGTTTGGCAAACTGCTGCACCGACAGCAGGCACGGGTCATCAGCCAGTGACTGACTCATCTTGCAGCGAATCAAAATCTGCAACCGACAGAGTGATTTACACTTGACAACCAACCATTTGTATGAAATGCTGTCTTGTATAAAATCCAGTTTTTAATTTTGCTTTTTTATATTAATTTTAGCATATATCAATCTGCAAGCATGAATAAAACATTTCAGGTGCCGTTAAAAAGTTGATAAGACTGTTTGTGATTAAATCTACTTGGTATTGTGGGATCACCGCGTAATATTCACAAGCTAATGACGCTAAATGATTCAAAATGGGGAGAGCAGGGATTATTGCGAAAAGGTTTCACATGTTTTGGTAGATTTTTTTGCCTCTGAAAGAGGCAGCTGCGATGGGTTCAGCATTTCAATGAATACCCTAACGTTTTTTCTGGTATCTAAAAGATTTCCTCTGTAAGACACTGCATTTTCTATACACATTTAAAAAAAACTTTTTCGCTGAATAATTTTGTATTTATCTAAAATTGAATGTCTATGAGCATAGCGCGTGTAGTATGGGGGTATTTTATTAAATCTGTTGGATTACAACCCAGATATTTATATCAACTTTTAACCTTGAAGAAGCAATTTTTTGCTAATGAAATTTACTCCAATTTAACAACTAAATTTAGTAGGAAATTAAACTCTTAATATGAAAACCTGGAAAATGCACCAGGATACAGGACACAGAGAACGCTGGAAGACCCACTGATGAGTCAGAATTCTTTCAAAAGTACTTGGTAGCAGCGCAAAGCCACCTTGACTCTCAGCTACTGTCCATGATGGATTGTTGTATATTAATGAATGCCTGCGTGCAGAATTTGATTGTTACAAATTTGGCTTTCTGAAGCTTACGAACTTCAGATCAACAATTTTGACCATGTCTGAGGTGATTTCTGTCTAAGAATTAACTCCAGGTTCACCATCTGATTTCTCAGGAAAACACAATAGATTAAAGCAATAACCAATGAAGTCAAAACCAATTTTAGCCTGACGATAACAAGTAAAACAAGCCTGCCAGTCTACCCGATCATTCTTAGTTTAATACGCTTTCAGCATCAAACAATTTTACGCATTGGTTTGCACATTGGTAGGACCCGGGAATCGGTACCCCCGTATTACAGGGGGTCTTGCACTACATTTCAAGCAGGGTTTGGGTAGGCTTAAGGTTAAGTTTAAGCGTACATTACGGGTTAGTTTTAAGTCTAGGAAACCAACAAAGTATGTAACACCCTGGAATCTAGTCTTGATGGACTTCTCTTACGGGTGTTTACTTTTAAAGGTTGGTCTATATTGCCGACGTGGCTTTGAAAAGGCACATACCTTTTTTGACGGGACTTTTCCATTCTTACATGTTCTATTAAATTTTCCACTTATTCACGCCTATTTTGTCATGTTCGCCCGAATAACACTAGTTGACTAATAGAGACGCTTAAGTGGAAATTTTCTTGTGATAAGGGTTTTATTTTTGCACTCAATTAATCAAATTTTGGTAAAGTTTGCCTTTACTACCACAGTAGACTTCGAGCATTTACCGTCCAGTCGCTCATGGCCTTAATATGCCATCAAAAGCTTTGTACGAAAAAAAATAACTTTTGAATGTAAATGCGGAAAAATTGAACGCTTGGATATACGTTCTTAAAACGTGGTGCTGAACTGGGATGATCATTTAAAAAGGAATTTATCAGCCCAAAAAAATATATATGACTTTTATGTACATACACCTTGAAAAGGTTAACCGCTGTAAGAGCTAATAGCATCAGACTAAAGGTTGAAAGCGAGTTTTATTCACCTTAAGGCAAGACGCCCACGTAAAGCCCTCTTGATGCATGCTTGTAACTTGGTGGACTGGACGAAGGTTTTACTAGAATAGCCAGCTAGATCCCCAAACCTCACATGCCTAATTATTTTTATGTGGAGAATCAAAATTGAAGTCTACGCAATAAAAGCAGGCCACCGCCACAGAATGCGAAGTAGACATTGAATAACTATGCACTCAAATACCGAAGCAAAGATCAAATGATGTTCCTTATTCCATGGCTTCGGGCTACCAGCATTGTATGTCGGAGAACGGGTTAAAGTTTGCAAATGGGAATTCTGTTATTGTGCCTGGATTACGATGTGGATGCTGGTTTGTTCAAAGTGTCTACATCTTTGGGTGTATTGTGTCTCATTTATTTTTGAGAAGAAGGTAACAAGATCACTGAAATAAGAACTTTATTTGCCTGCCGTTTCGGATTCACTCTGGAACACCTCATCAGAGACAGTCACACAAAGGAGCAGTATGGGGCAAAAGAAGCACAGTATTTATAGGGCGTGGTTGCCAGGCAACCACACACATACCATATTTGCCAGTCCTTGTGATCCTCGTAGCGGGTGCTTGTAGGTCCGTACCCGAGTCGTTAATGGCCGTGATTTTATCCCCGTTTTCGATCGTTGGCGTAACGATTACTTGGCCATTTGGCCCACTGTCACTAGAATCCCCCACCTCCCAGCATGGCCAGTAATTTTGCCAAGCCAAAATCACAACACCGAATATGGAGGCGGGAAATCATTGCACTTGTTACTTGACTGTGACTCAGGCAGCTAAAACTCTCACTCGGTTGTCACCTCAGGAGAGAATTTCGGCTCATCAAAGTTAAAGGTGTTGTCGGGTCCCGTGGAATTAACCGCGATCTCAGAGTTGGCGTCCTTCCTTCTCACCGCTGCTGCATGCTCGACTGGTCGCATCCGGAATAATCTTCCAGTTTCTCCGAGGTAGCTGATTTGTCCGCAACTACACCAGACCCGGTAAACTATTCCTAATACGATGAAACGGGGACATACCGAAATCCTCCGAATCCTGAACTTCTGTCTCAAGACGTACTTCAGGTTTGACGGAAAAATCTTCCAGCAGATGAAAGGCACGCCAATGTATTTGCCAATTTTCGGAGGCAGAGCTGACGTCCGTTGATGAACGCCCACCGATCGCTAACGGACCTCACTCGTCTCGTTCTGTCTGGGACTCACTCTCGAGCCCTGCCAGCAGCCACACGAGAGCTAGTAGTGAAATAGGCTGACGAAGATTGCCGGCAATGACAAGGGAGACTGGAATGGCCATTTTTGACTCATAAGCCGTCGTCAACCAATCATACACAACCCCAAGATGTCAGGCTCACCATAAAGAGTGATATCCTCTGCATTTGGGAGACATGGTCAAGACTAATTACTGAGAAACGACAAGATATTTGCAGTCGTGTCTTTATACTCGCCCATAACATGTGCATATGCCTGCCTTAAATATGGATCTAAGGTGCAGCTTAAAAATGCTCAGTGAGAAGATAACTTTTGATGTAGGCTTGTGAACTAACTTCTCAATCTGCAGGGATCAGGTCGTGTACGTAGTACGCCCAAGCAAAGTCAGTAGATATATCAGCAGCTGCGCCCATTCCCTGCACCAGTTGACCGACCACTTTGACGGTGACTTGGGTCTGGGAGTGGGAATAGAGGGTTAACTCGACGGCTCAGCGCACTTTCCTCATCACGAAAAATTTGGTGCGCTTGAACCTAGAACGGTGCGCTTAAAGCCGTGACTTGGAAGGTTGCTTACACATTTTATAACTCTGAAACGCATGGTTATCTTGACTTTTTCGCGATGCCAGATCCCGGTGGGGGAGCAGAGAGTGCGGTAGATGCAGCGCAAGTCTACCCTCACTATAATTTAATTCATGCGCAAGTCACTCTCTGACGACTTTGATGTGGGTCACACGGTGGCATCGTCGAAACTGACAGTCGAGGAGTCGAATCTACCATGCGTGCCTTCGGCCTATACGGGTGCTTTCGAATTCAGATCTCGTTCTTTTCGAGCAGACTTGTCTGCTTCGCTCACATGGCTAAATAGTGCTTAACTTAACGATGCAATGGCTAAAACAATACTTTAATTTGCCAGGAATTGTAAAATAAAAACAGTAACAATGGTAGGAAAAGCTTATATGCTCCCCCGTCGACCCACACAACGTGGCAACAGGAACAGAACAGGAACAAGAACAGCAATCAAGCTGGCTATGTACTAAATTTTTAAAAAAAATAGTTTTTCGTTTAAGATGAATATTATAGTTAATGTTTAATTTAGGATAAGGTTTGGTTTGGGAAAAGGGAAAAGTAACTGATTTATGGACGCTTCATCGATCCATTACGAGACTCACTGGTCCCATTCTGCTCTGGGGGTTCCTCACGAGCCCCGCTAGAAGCCGCACAGCGGCTGGTATTATAGGTCGATGAACCCTGGGGGCAAAGACAAGGCAGACTGGAATAATCATTTCTGGTTCATTAGCCATCATCAGCGAGCCATACGCAAACCCAAGGGGCTGCAGCACCCACGACTCGGACCCGTGGCATGTTGATTAGAATTCAAACGCACTACCCACTGAGCCACGGGCTCGGTGACATTGGTTGATAAACACTCACCGATCTGTAACACGACTACGCATGCCTCGGGGTCGCCCTCGAGCCCAGCCAGCAGACGCATAGTGGCTAGTATCATAGGCAGAAGAACCTTGCCAGCAAAGATCTCGTTAGCCGTATTCAGGCAGTCACACCCAAAGCCCAGGTGCGGCACCACCCGAGAATATTCGTGAATGTAGTGCATGGCCACTTGTATTACCTAGAGGAACGTTTCTCTTCCCCTGTCCTGTCGAGGAGGGACATATAAGCTATCCCTGCCAAAAGTACTATTGCAGTAAAAAACTATAACTAATTGACCCTTTGCAGTAATAACTATGTTGTGCGTTTTCTGTCATATATGTTTACGGTGATTATATCTCTCAACAAGCGACCTACTTTGCAATAGCATAGGGTACTTGCAGCGACAGAAGTACAAGTAGTAACTTTTCTTAAAACCATGTGCACACCGCCGTGACTGCAGTTCAGGCAAAATGTTTTTGAACCCAGCTTATCGCCCACCCTCTTTTCTTGCTTTATGTGTTCGGTATGGGAAGACTGATTGTCAGCAACTACAGAAAACCAACAGGCAACATGTTTTTAAATCAAGCTTTTCCTTTTTAGTGATGACGAATGTCACATGTGCCTCTGAATATTCCTAAGCATATGCTAACCTTCCGGTGACAGAGGAATAATTCAACTTAATCCTTTCGGGCTTTTATCGATGTCAGGCAGGCTAAGTAGGTCTTTTTTTTCATCTAGAAGACAATTTATAGGCTTCCAGTAGTGTTAACCGAAGCTGAATTGAAAATTTCCTACATCTACTTAACATCGTATTCCATCAGGTTGTACAGCCATTTAATTAAAGCTGACAGCTGAAAAAGCAAAAGCTATCTGAGAAGGCCAGGCCTTAGGGCTTCTTTGTATGCACGCCACTGCAGGATATGAGAGCAGCAACCGCCCATAATACAGCTCCCTATTCGTCAAATTCCAGGGAAACCGGGGCCTTTGGTAAAGTTGAGTTTGGGCCCAAGTTAATGGTGAAGGTTAAGCGTAGGTTTATAACTAATAGTAGGGCTACTATCACTTCAAACTAATTTGCGGACAAGTCACCATCCCTGCACCATTCTTCTGCAAAGTATACAGTAGACATAGTCGAAGTTCGACGGCCGAAATGACGTTAGGATAAGACTACGGGACCATTTACCTTTCCCACAATTAAGCGCAAGCTCACAATTATTACGCTGGGGGTGGCGTTTCAATTCCCGTGTTTTGTTAGTAGGGGGCATTCAGGTAATTCCGACTTGACTGGCATGTATGCATAAGGCAAACGACGAATTTACCTCAACGTGAAATCTGTGTACTCCTAGAACGCTGGTAACCCGAGCAATTTTACAGTGATTAGCAGTTCACATTTTGTGACTTTAGGATAGTCGTGCTTTACTCCTGAAATCATTTAGCTGGTCATAAAGGAGACCGTCTCACCTGCTGGAGTAACAACAAGTATGCTTGCACTTATAGCCTATGAAAAAAACAGTTGGGTAGTAGGTTTTGTTAGTTAAACGGCAAGTTGCTTTCAGTAAAATCGTAATGTATCAAAAGGTGAATAACGAGGACGAACATATACACTCAGATTGCAAAAGAAATATCCACCATTTCTTACAGAAGCTCCAGTTAGAGGCTGAGCTGTAGAGGGTAATCATCGTGTTCTTTTCTGCAGTCCGTTCACTAAACGCCATTTTCATGAGTTTTGCAGTATGCTGTTTTCTGCATATATTCTCGTGTGAGACAGCAAAATCTATCATTTGATGTTAATTTTGCTGTATTTGCTTCATTACTTGACAAGAATATAACGGTTTGAGATCTCTTTCCTGATCTGTTCCGATGCCTTTCAAATTTCGGCAACATAACCTAAAGCATAGTAAAGCCCATTGAACTTGTAAATTAGATTTCTTCTTGCCTGCAAGGGTGCAAAAGACTTAAAGTGTTAGGCTCCGTAAAGTATTGAGAAACACAAGCACTGTAAGATCTCACAAAAAATTGACGTGGGGTTCTCAAACGGCTGCATGCGACGCGCGGGACGGTGATGCAATCAGAATTTGAGACATCACTCATTGGGCTATTGGTAAGGTCACCAGTGGTTTGCTGTTTACTGCATGAATGGGGGATGCAGTTTTTTTTTAATAAAGTCGTAAATTTTACCGTTATCATGTTAGATTATCAAACTTCTGCATATGACTCATGTTAACAGACGTACGTAATCCCGATTAAACGTGTACATTAATTATGAGGCGATTCGATCTTCGTACGGTTGTGGTTAGTAGTCGGGTGGTTTTTAGGTGATTACGCAGTAGTCCGAACATATTTATATGTATATCTGAATTGAGTTTCCTCTTAATAGCCATTGCTTGATGAACAGGTATTTCAAAATTTAATCAATTTTAGCGTTTATTTTTATAACCAGTATTTGTGAGGATCTAAAAAATTCAAGGACCCCAACGTGCTGTCTTTTAAAACAAAACAATTTTTCTTAATCTATTCTTTGAAATAAATATCTCCATAATGGTCATTAATTTAAGCATTCAGCTGATTATGCATAAGAAAATTGGTAAACCTTCTGTAGCATCTAAAATCGAGGTAAAATAATAATAAATTATATTAAATAATAAATTATGAAAATAAAATAGCGATTTTTTATTGCTGAAAAAGATAGATAGGTTGTGGAAGTTTCACAGTACCTACTGCTTTTCAGTTTTTTGTATATCTACGTAAGAAAAGCTTTAATTTAAAGAGTATTAAAAGTTAGTCAACGCTTTAAATTTGCAGCTCAAGGTTACACATACCGCAGCTGGCTTTTCTCACCAAATGTTAACTGAAATTCTGAGACCAGTTTTAAATTAAAATTTGCTACCTAGGTGGGGCTTGCGATATTGATTAACATGCAACGTGTTCCCAAGATATTTCAGTCATGACACCATGCAGATTTTAAAATGACCTTATTTGATTGCACAAAACATGGAATTAACAAAAAAATTGAATATTCATATAAAATGCATTTTTAATTTGAGGTTCGCTGTCCTTAGAAGTTCAGGAATATTGTATGCAAAACATAACAAACCATATTCATTACGTACTCGTATGGTAAATTGTTGCGTCTTTATAAAAATTTCATGCTTCAAGAAAGGTTTGAAAATGAATGTAATAATAAAACGCTTAAGTTTTGTGAAATCATCCTTTGTAGGACGTTGCCTCTGCTGTCTAGTAACGCTGTTTTGTATGAATATACGTTCGAAGGAAGTGCATAAATGCAGTCGGTTTAATACCTTAAGAGGAAATACGACTGCAGGTTTGGCTTCAGAATTATTGGAGAATTGAAAAGCTTTCGATGGGATGTCCAGATCAGGTGTGAATACCTCTGGCCTTTCCTTTTTTCCAATGATTTTTTTCTCACATGATCTATCGTTCAATCGATACCAAGAAAGATGGATGATTTCCACAACCTTCCTGTGTGCCCTTCTCTCCTCAATGCTTCGAGCAGACCAACTTGGCCGGTCAGCCGTATTGTAAACAGAATTATAGGACCTACACGACTGACTAGTGTCAGAAAAGTTAGCTTAGGCTTTCACCTACCTTATCAGATGGACATCAGGCATCATTTAATGAGTACAGTGTCATCCGAGTTCCCATTTCTATATCAAAGTAGCCTATAAGCACCTTGTAACAGCACACATATATGAGAAAACAGACACGAGTCATGCGGAGTGACAGTGTGCGCGGAAGTACTTAATGCAGGCTGCGCGTCTAACATGATTTCGATCTAACCTTTCCTTTGTCTGAAAATGTCCCCTAAACATGTAGCTTATTCATAACTGTCCTCGTGAGTCAACCTTATTTTCACCCGTTCAGAGGGCTTGGGTCATTTCCTAAACACCTATCCTTCAATGATAAGCAATAATCCACATGGATAAAAATCCGCATGCATGTTTTGCAAATCCATAAATAAAATAAATTACTGATCACTGGAAGATAGAATGCACCTATTCCACGTATCAGATAATAAAGGAATTTAAAGTGACTGTCGGACATTATGAGTTCCAGTTTTTTGGCCATCATGTGCAAGGTTAAAAAAGGCAGAAACTGGATTTGCCACCAAAGCCTATATCGGAATAACCTTCAGAAAAATAGGTAGGGTTCCCTGAAGTTTCGCAGTGAACTTCAGTCAAAGCCTTTCAAAATGACATAAATAACAATTTGAATCCAAGTTCTAGGGCATTACTATAAAGGCCAAGCAGGAGTAATTTGTCAATATTTCTTTCAAACACTACTTAATGCTGTACAGTGGGTCGTCGTGCTCATTTGCGGATATAATTTAAGCCAGTGAAAATTTCAACGCTAGTTGTGAAATCCTACGTTAACATATGCGAAGCGTTGTCTATCAGCATTCGTTTCGAGAAGTAAACAGAGTGTCAGGCTACATGACGTCAGTCTCGTGTTAGTAGTGAACTTAGCAGATGCGGGATTTCAAGGTCATCTGGCGTGGGTTCAAGTGTAGGGTGACAGGTCTTACCTCCTGGTGCGCTAGCGCAGTCAGCAGTGTCAGTTGGAAAGAGAAGTCACATGAGTTATTGTAATATTTCTATATTGTGACTGGCTATGATTAAGCAATATGACAGTTGATAGAGATTAACAGGCGAGCTCCAGGAAACAGTTGAATATAAGAAGATGCAATCGTTAAAACAAGAACTTTATTGTCCTGACGTTTCAGATTCTTACCCGAATTCACCATTGTTTGTGATTCCTTATTATGGTGGGTTCGTAGGTTCTTCTTCTGACTACTTTACTTTTCGAAATCAATTCGGCTGAACCATAAATACTGAATTTGTATGATGAGCTAACCTGTTGGAGTTGTGACCTTCAAACAAGTTCCGCCTTGAGGATGTTTGCTTTTTCAAAATGATCTCTTTGGTGGAGGTAAATGTATAGCAAGACTGAGGAGGACTGGATTCTTCATTCTCTACCTTCGCCATCATCGTACAGACCTAGTACTTAACCAAATTCCTCGCTTCATGATGTCATCAGATAGCAATTTGACGTTAGGAATATAAGCGATGTCTGAAGTCCTGCTTGTTAATTTACAGTGCCTGAGCTTTCTCATGCAAAGTTCCAAAATTTACGAAATATTCATATGCACTCGCCAACAAGCGCTAACCTTCACAAAAAAAGCTTGTAAATAATAAGGAATAACACTAGGCGAATTTAAAACAAAGGGAATATGAAAATTAATGTCACTTTGTTTAGCAGTACCAACGTTTTTATAAATGCGGTTTAATCTGAAAACGTGAAAATCGCTGTAACCATGATTAATAAATGTGAATCGGATTGTCAAGTAAAATCTTAAGCATACCATTTTGACTATACTAAGAGAACTGTCCTTTCAAAAAGTTTATTTATAACCTTTAGGGTGTTGGCTTACGGTGAGTTTCAGATCGTTCTTGAAATGTTGGAAAGGGCTTCATGATTTTAAGTTCTTCTGAGTGAATGACCATAAATTGAGATTCTGTTTTATGTGTTTAACAAAACCTTCACATTCAAGAATTTCTTAAACGAATTTATGGAAGTTGTGAGCTTTTGAATATTCTTTCGAATTGAGCAGGTCGTTTGAGTTAATTTATAGACTCACTAAAGTAGGAAACCTCATTCCCGAGAAAACGGAAGGTCTTCAAAAAACGTCGGCAATCAATTTGTCTAACATCAGTTTAGAAAGTTTCTATAATAATTTTGTCTTTTTAGAAAGCCCTCTAATTAGATATTTCGCTGACGAATATTTGCGTATTTTAAATTTTTGCAAGGTTAATTCTAGATCCAAATGGGGCAATTTGACAAAGTGTTTGACTTATCTTAAAAAATTTAAACGGTTTCCGTTAAAAATAATTGGACTCATTTTGCATTATATTGGAGGGTTTTTTGCTACATATTTTTATTTTTAGGTCCAGTTCTATGATTGCAAATGCTCAGAAGCGTTGTGAAATTGATACCAAGATGTTGCAAAACTGCCAATACTTTGCCAGTTGCGTTTCTAAAGTACGCACTGTGGTAACTACAAAAAACCTAGCTTGCCAAATGCTTCAAATTGTGCATACGTCGAAAATATTTAAAACATAATTTTTAAACTTGAATTGCACCATCATACCTGCCTTGACCTGATGTTTTTTGATTTAAGATTAGCTTTTCCGGTTCCACAAGGGATAACTTGGAAACATTTCGTGCTTATATTAATGTTCTTTTAAAGCTTTGTTCTCTGATATTAAATATTTTGAACCATTGCGGGGTAATCTTACAGACTTTGATTTCACAAAAATAATGCCTGTTTTCCTTCAATATACAGGATTAAAAATGCAGTTTGACGTTGTTAAAAGGTTTTCTTAGCCTCCACCTCACTCAAAAACCCTAAAAATAAAACACAATATACGATAAACAACTAACTCAAATTTTAATATGACATTTCATGCGTAAGGCCATCTACGATTTTTAATAGCTTAATTATAAAAATGGACTTTAAATTTCATTACAGTTTTATATAATTTGAAGTTCGACTGTGGGATTGTCGATGGCATTTAATATTTTGTTTGGTGGCTAGTTCAGTGCATATTTTACATCTGAGTATCAAGCACTGAGGCTTAAATAATTACACCAAACATTTGCTGCAATTTCTATTTTTATTCAAAGGCCTTTAGTGAAACAAGAGATTGGTAAAATTCACGCAGATTATGACAGGATAATAGGCATTTTTTCCCGGTACTACATGTGATTTTGCGCAAAATATCAGGAAGATTAAACAGTATCGAGTCATAACCTAGCCCTTAAATTGACCCTAATCATAAACTTAATACTAAATTCTTCTCTTGAATTTAAAATTAATTCTAGCCTTCACCTTCTTGGAAATAAGCCCAAGGCATCCGGAAATAGGGGCCTCGTATTGCCATGTCTTTTCCCACTTATAAGTAATTATTCTTTAAGGGTCGCTTTCGTAGAAGTATGACGGTTGTAATTCAAGTTAAAAAGTAAATTCTCGGCCATTCTGGGAGCATGTCAGTAGATAGATTCTTCTAGCAATAGGCCACGATCGTTGGCTAGTTAATCTGAGTGATGAGCCGAGAATAAATCGTTGGAATCCACCTGGAATGCGTATAACAAAGGTTAAGTTTTTGGACAAATGAAGGCAGTGTACCACGGACCAATTTTACACGGTTTCCTAGTTGTTGTTCATTAAAGAGGTTCGACATTTTTGTCCAACACCCGTCCTTACATTTTAAAACAAAAGGTAGTGATCAAACCTTCACGACCGACAAACCAGTGGGCCACCATGACCCACCGCTGTTTTGATATTTGGGACCGCTTCTGACTCAGTCTGTTGTGGCCAACCGCGCAGTGGCCAGTCAACAAGTGCCCAACGCCCACACTGAATGTGTTTTCATGAAAATGCTTTAAAAATACTTTAGAAGAAAGGCAATTGGATTAGAGAGATCCGTGGGCACGAGAAGAACTTAGAATTCATCAAATATCCTCGTGATAGGCACAAGGGAACGTTAGCTCATGTCCACATTTTTAACTGGCGGGAATCTTCCGTAAGCACGATCGATCCTATTGATGCTTTACTCATGTTTGAGAAGATACGTATCTAATCTTTAAAAAAACGCTTGAAAATTTTCCTTATTTTTTTGATCATAGAAATGTTATCGTTAACTTGATAGCGGTTTCACTCTAAAAAAATTTGTACCCGCATTTTACGGTAAAAGTAAATTTTACATGAGGCGAATACTGATGGAAACAATCCCCAGTATGTTGTTAGTTCTTATCGTACGGTGTTTTTTATGTAAATTTCAAAGATGCTTAGTGGATATCCACTCAGTTATTGTATCTAAAAGCCCTGCTATTATTCTACATGTCGAGTTATAGTAGAATAATACTTGGGAAGTACTTTCAAAACATTAAAAATATTTCTATATTTTGCCTGTTGCATTGGGCCCTTAGAAGCCAGCTTACATAACCGCAGATTTATTGATCCTTCATATAATTTATTCTTGTGGCCAAGAATGCATGAAAATTTTCGTGAAAATTAATGTTACTCTGAAGGTATAATATATAAAGTTATAATTGACGAATAACTCTTTAAAATTTGAGAAAAAATGGCACTTACAAGGTATCAAACATGAAAAATGCATTTTATAAACCAGGATAATTCAGTTCTTTAAAACCTATTACGGAAAAAAGTGCAAGTTTTTACACTCTAGTGAATACCGAATGCCCTGTTTTCAGTTAAAACTTATGTTAACGTCCACTGTGTGCAGGAAACCACGAGAAATGTGTTAAGAGGTCTGTTGATTTACTGAACTCTATCGCATTGAGGGCATTCAGCCGTGAAAGTTGGCTAGAAACGTGCCAATTCTTATGTCATTACATGTGCTGGAGAAATATGTTGAGGAAAAGGTTACTTTTGGATTTTCAGATGTAATTGTAGATGGAACTACAGTATCGCTAACTTAAATCCTAGTTTGGATAAAATAAGTGAAATAATATCATGTAATTCTGGGCGTGTATTTAGATAGACCCTTATAGGGAAATTAAATACAAAAAATAATATATATTTGAATGAACGTCCAAAATATCATCCGGTAACAATTATAATTTGACACGAGAATCTAAATCCCAACTGCGTACAAGTACCCCTTTTTAGACAAGATAGGTAGGGATGATATGAGATCATGCTTCATAACTGTCGAATATTGCTCCACTTTGTAAAGAACTTAATTCCTAAGCTATAACCACGTAGAGAGAATGAGGACGATTACAACCCTTTAATGTGATTATGAAATTCTTTCAGAAAGGCAAATATGATGCACTTGGCGTTAGTAACTAGTCGCCCCAAGTTTAAGGCCAGATATATTGTTCTCATGTTAAGTGAAGCGTTCGCAAACATTTTAGTGTGAAGCCTCATGCTGTGAAGACGCCACAACAATAAGAAGGCGAGTTGTGGCCTAATCACAAAATAGAGATTTCCAGAGCCCATTTCTGCCTTGGGACAGGAAAGAGTTACGGGTTCAGGCGACTGCACTCTCCGAGCGGCCAGCCAGCCAATGACAGGTGTACCGCATGCATCCAGTTTTTGACGCTAGTGAGCGCACGGGAATTTTCTAATAAAGGAAACGTTCTTTAGCGTGCGGCTGCAATTGAGATGTGCTTCACGGATGATGGTATGCAACATGACAGTTAGACAGTCGGTGTTGACGAACTGAGCGTATGGGTTTTAATCATAGTAGACATTAGGTTATTTTAAAAATATAATTATATGGAAACTGACGCACTCACTTATCTAAACCCAGTGACAATTCAGAGACAAGAAGACCGGTGATAAGATCGGGGGCATGTGGCTGGCGCGGCCGGAGCCTGCGCCTGTCCGTGCCATCACATCTCCCATATGCAGTATGTTTTATGAAAGTGCTTCCCCAATAACTCTTGCCGTGCAACTCATCTACCATATGGCACGTTGTAAGAGCACTACATTTTATTGGGGTTAACCTTGGAAAAGGAGAGCTGTGCTGACGAAGTCTAGAGATTTTCAGCTCAAATTTTCCGATAAGTACAGCAATTAATCGAGGTTTGGCATACAACCGAAATATTCTGTCGGGCAGAAACTTTTTCAGTCACCCAGACACCGATAGGTGATAATGGACTATGCGCTGGGTTTGGCATGCTGCCTTCCGATGGTGAATCGTACTTCTCACATGGGCGATACTATTCTCGAAAATGTTCCGATTGAATTAGAGTACATTCAATGATATAGATCCTATGCAAATCTAGAACACATCAGCTTTTCTGCAAGAGACTAGCAAACGGATATACAATGTCAGCATGTTTGTCGGAAAATTAAAAAAACCTGAAAGGTTGTGTTAGAAATAATAAAATTACTAAACGGAAGAACACTGATCAAATAAAGTGCTCTTCTATGAGGAACACAACTCATCTAAGCGCCAAGTCCCCAACTAAGGACATGCAAATCTGCTGAAGGACAAGAGAAACTACCATGGAAAATGTTGCCGAATGAGGTTGCAGAACAGATTCCTGGGAAAGCTAATCCCGTTTTTTTCTCATATTATTTTTTGATCACTACCAGACCTGTGTGCTGAATACTTAGCGTGTACTTCAGAACTTATTTTTGGCACATCAATAACCCTCATGCTACTAGGCTGCATGTATTTTTATCATTCGAACTTTATCCATATTTCTTAATGTCAAACCCTTATAAGGCATAAGTACCTGTAAATTGTGACATGCAACTAACCGTTGCAGGTATCTCAAGTTTTCAATGATGCGTAATCTGTTATCTCTCCATGCAAATGCATTTATCTCGGAGCATTTAATTTGGAGGAATTCTGGTATTAATAATTATTCGCTATGCATGGAATTTGCGTTCTTTACTGTGTAGTGAACGATTATCACCCTGAGCATAGGAAAATATGTCATTCATAATTACAGCACCGCAAACATTTTCCTATCGGCCAAACACCCGCATAAATACGCTCTTCTTCGACGAAGCAAGTGTCAACCGGCGCGAAATCCAGGGCACAGTATTACATTCAGAGCAACATGGTGAGTCACTATTGTTGTCGACGCTTCGGTATCCCAGAGTAACGCGTACGTAAAATCGAAAGGCAAACCACAATTGGGCTTAGTACGGTACTATTTATAAGGAAAATGATGAAAAATATTAACCAGATACAAACCTCAACGGCAGAAACCCGTACCCGAAACAAAGGCGTCGACCAAATATAACGCCTGACAATAGAGGACAACAAACGACGGTGTTCACTAGCGTCCGTCACACGCGTGTGAAAGAACAATGCAACAATACGAGTGACCCGAAGTTTCAAGGTTAAAGTCGATGGGAATAAACAATAAAGCTCAGTTCAGGTGGACAGGTGAAAAACAGAGAAGGTATGGAACAAGGTGCAAAATAGGTCAGATAGAATTTCACAGGAGGTAGATGTGGAGAATTTTCAAACTTGTTCGGCAGAAGATACCCAGTATAATCATAAAACTTGTAGTAGTAGTAGAAGTTGGCTTTATTTTGATCGTCTTTCGCATAGGCACATTATAAGAGGTTTGATCAAACTTCAAAAAGGAGCATACACATGAATGGATTTCGTTGCCTGTTAATTTTTGCTCCAGCTAAGGCCAGTTAATCTCATTCAAATGAGAGCCTCAGGAAAGAGTTCTGTAAGGGTTCCATACATTGGGACGCATGAACTTAGTACTACGGCTCCACAAGACAAGTTCCTGCATTCGAACCATCAAAGTTTAAATCTCCGTATCGCTGCCATTTTATATATCAGCAGAAGCAAACTGTATTAGAAACAAATGTCCACAAATTCCTCCGAGACGTTGACCAACGGTGAATTAAAAGGTAAGGAGGCAGTTTTTTGGCAAAGCGTCTCCCATAAAACTCAAGAAAAGAATCTGGTTTATGATTTTCTTCTTCTTTCCATTCTCTTGCATGTCAGTCTTTAAGCGGATTCAGAGTTCACTCGCGATACTTAAATGTCGTATAAGCTGGGTGCCTCAAAAACTCCCTTACGGGCAAAAGTTCTCAAACATTAGTACGTTCGTCATTCGGGATAAAATAGAAATATAAATTTCCCTATTCAATGTCCTAAGTTTTTAACGCCAATGGACTTTAATTCTAAAAAAACATTCAGAAAATGATATGTAGGGAACCTGTTTTTGCAGCTTAGAACTTTGAATTCCCAAAATGCTGCAATTTTATGCTACAGCAAGAATAAAATTCACACAGCTTCCAACACAGAAGCTACTTAACGTTGATCCTACGTAAAGAGCGGATGTGCCGAAAAACCGTTTAAGGTCAAAATGGAGGGTATGACCTCAAGACCTTTACTATGGCAGGGACTCATTGATGCCTGGCGTTGAGAAGAATTTAGGTTGCCAAAGGGAAACTAGACATTTCGTGTCAGCGGAAGCTGCAAGCATGCAACGGAGAATGGCGTAAATTCAAAGACATAGGAAACTTCCCCATCAAAGGAATTAAATAAAAATTAAAAAGGCTTATTCTTAAGTTTTGGTTCTAATCACATCCAGGACAAATCAATATTCTGAGGAAGACTTGCTAAAAGATAGGTTTTGGGAGTTTTTTCATGAGATGGTCCCAAGTGCTGGATGGTAGTAAGGAAACTAATGGGTGTGAGAATGTAAAATTTTAAGACATGAGAATTTTTCACATCTTCATTGGATTACGTGTAATTTACGTTTCGATGAATGGCGAGGGTCAGTTAGAAATAAAATCCAGCTTACAGCAAAATGTGCCACAACTCTACGAGGAGCAACGCGAAGCCACAAATATATATTTTTACATACATATTTTTTTATATATACATATTTATACATATATATAAATATATATACATATTTTTATATATAAATGTTTTTATATAAACGTCAAAACGCATGAAAAAATTACTGACTTGTTCTAGTATTCTGTTAGATGAAAAAATGTTAGGGTGCAGAAGGGATTCATCTGAAATACTACCGGGCATCTGCGATTATTACGCGGAATGAATTTTAGCTTGTTTGACTAAAAATGACAATAGTCAAGTAATGTCCAAAATAAAATATTTGTGAACTAAGCGGGCAGGGTGACTGAGAATTCACACACCTCGGATATTTTCTTATCAGCCAAACCTCGGCAAAACACAATTAAAGAATCAATTTCAACCAACTCTCAGGTTCCCATTAACCTATGCTTTTCTTTCATACAAAGCACGCAAAAAATTGGATGTACAAAACCTCCCGTCCTGTGCTTTACCGTATGCATTCTCCCCAAGGACGAACGACAGGATGTTTAATCTGTTGATCTTCTCACTTTGAAACTTAAGTGCAAGATAGTTCCGTTCACATGTCATATGATCTGGTGGGCGATAATAGTATCGTGGCTACACGGGTCAGAACAAGCTCCCTCCTTCTCACAGGCATACGCTAGTAAATATCCCTTTTTCTCCCAGGACAGATATAGTTGCCGGATGCATATTTTATGCAAACATGTTTCACGCGATAGGAATATTTCATCAGTTTCAAAAATTTAGGAAGCTGGTAAGCAAATCCGGCTTTAGAAGCATCGAAGTTCAACTTCATTTAATATTTCGACTTTATGCTACCACAAAACATTCAGTGATATTAACTTCGTAAAAGCAGTTGTCCTTTACTAAACTCTGTTTGATGGAATGGTTTTCCGTGCAACGTTTCTCATTAAATACTCTAGAATAAACTGGTTCTTGGTATTTCCCCTCTGACACATTTGCTTGATCTCAGTGTTAACGGATATATGGTGACACTCTAATTATTTATAAATAAAGCTGACTAAAAGTGCACCCTCATTGCTGTGTCCCAGTAAACCAACGAGTGGATTTATTGCACCATCAGGACCATCAATGTGAGGAATGCGTCACTGCCGACTTCAGTAATTTCCATTGTTATTCACACTTACGTATGGCTAAAGCTTTCACGTGGTTAGCACGGAGTTAGGTCGATATCTTTTCGACCCAAAAGAGCATATAAGTCCTGCAATAATTTCAAGATGTTTTAAGGAAATAAAATTTCGAAAAATTACTCCGGTACTGATTCGAAGTATGTCTTGTGCATTCTCATTTCTGGATTCACGAAGTTATAATTGGCAACTAATTAATTTATATTCGTGGTGTTGGCACAGGTATGAGCAATTTGTGAAATCCCCGAAAAACACTGTAGAAGTGTTTATTTTTAATTGTAAAGCACTTTATCATCCCTCAGGCCTATAAATACAAATTGGTTAGAAAAATGGTTTTACTGAAAATACCACTGATTTGGGAAAAAAGTAATGATGATCAAGAACTCATTTGAGAAATTCGTTCGAAAAACCTTCCCTTTCTATGTTAAAGATTTTATGTAAGGTAATTTATTTTTAGAAGATGTGTTAGCCATCCGAATTATAATGCGTAGTTTTGCATAGTTAGCAGACAATATTTTAGCATTTTTATTTTATAATAGTAAATAAATGTGAACTCAAATGCAGCACAAATATTTTAAATTTTCTGCAAATGGTAGTGTGGCAAAGGTTCAAGTTCCAGGATTCAGAACACTTGGTGTATGTTTTGGCTCCCTGATGACAGAAAATAAGCCATAAATATCCATTTCAGTCTCCCATGTCTTTTTTCAAATGTGCTTCACCTGGTGTTAACAGGAAATGCGTACTATATTGGGATTTTTTTATTGGCTATTAAGTTGAAGTTTTTGAATAAGATAAAGCACACCACAGGTCTCTGAAAACAATAAAAGGCATGCATTCAGTCGGGGACATATACAGAACAGTCTACACAGCTTTAAGAAAAAAAGTAACAGCAAAGCAAAATAACGTGGTTCATTGATTGGAAACTCAACCCCTTATACGAACTCTCATCCACAGAATTACTACCAATAGAGTCTCCTCTAACTGAAGAGGGTAAATCTGGGGAGCTTTTATTCCTCGAGTATTCTGCGTAAGCTGTTGCCTTGTTTTAGCCATACTGCACACATTATTTCTCATTAGTGGGTATTTGTTCTGCTGTTTTTATGCAAGATGTTGAATGCGCGTGTGTATTCTTGTTTCATTGCTTCCTTTCTCATAGTGTGTGCACATATATATTTACTTCTGATTATTTATATATACGTCTTTATATACTTTTAAATTCATTAACTATCTCTACCATCGACGTACGATACAAGCATATTTTCTTATTGTATAGGAGCGAACCTTCGTTAGGACATTGATTCGGGGAACATTGTATTCCGCGCTGGATGGCGGCTGGGGCATGACAACCGTTTTGGCTGTACTGATTGTTAATCCAAAATCGGCACAGCCTGTGGCGAAGAGGTTCATACTCCTTTGCATGTCCTCCTCCGTCACTGTGTTAAGGACACAGTCATCCGCGAAGAGCAAGTCATGGACGGTAGTCGTAGACACACGTGTTGAAGCTGGCATACGCCGACTATTGAGAAGGTGTCCGTCAGTTCTATAGGCGATGCGGATCACGGGCTGCTCATCAGGGTAGGCGTCCATCAGCATAGCAGAGAACATGAGACTGAACAGTGTGGGGGCCAATACGCAGCCCTGCTTCACTCTGTTGGTCACTGCGAATGCTTCGAATACTGTCCCGTTGTCGTTGACTCGTGCCGTCATCCCGTCATGCAACTGACGCACCATGTGCGTGAACCGCTCAGGACAGCCGAATTACTGCATGACTTTCCACAGTCCGTTGCGATTCACCGTGTCACAGGCTTTTGTCAGATCGACGAAGGTAGTGTATATGTGTGTTCGCATCTCCTGGCACTTCTGTTGTAGCTGGCGGGAGGCAAAGATCATGTCAGTTGTTGGACAGCAGGAGATGGTGTTCCGCACACGTTCGCAGAAAAAGGAGGCCATTATCGTTACAGCTGCTGAGACCGTGAGGACCCGGCACTCCCTGCCAGGCGGTGTGGTCTGTCCAGACGTGGGCGTTGAAGTCACCAAGGACAATAAACTTCTTCGCCTTCGACATAGTCACCAGCAGGGCGCGCAGGTCCTCGTAGAATGTGTTCTTTGACTCATGAAAGATCGTCCTTGGGGGAGCATAGGCGCTGACGATGGTGGTGAACTTGTCCCCCCCCGAAGAAGCAGGTGGAGGCGCATCAGGCGATAATTGATACCCTGCGACAGACAGGGCAGACTTCCTATAATGTCGTTCCGGATGGCAAAGGCAACAACAGCGTCGCGTCGCTCTGCCTTTGGCCGGCCGATCCAGAAGAAGGTGTAGCCGGCACCCACCTGCTCAAACTGACCCTGATCAGAGAATCGGGTCTCGCTGAGAGTAGCAATGTCCATCTTGTAGCGCGCCAGTTCCCGAGTGACTAAAGCCGTCCTCCGTTCCGTCCGATTTCTCCTAGGATTGTCTAAAAGGGAACGAACCTTCTATCCCCTTCCTTCGCGAGGAGGCAAGCAGTCCCTTCCCTAAAAAGAGCTGCTAGGACATCCCAGACGGCTGCCAAACTCCACATCAGGTCGCGGTTTTGTTTTAGGAGGCACACACACGATAGTTCGACCGTCGTAGTCTGACGATGTCCACCGTATGCTCCATGGAAGGGTGGTGCAGGGACGGTGACTTGCGCTTGATTTAGTTTAAAGTGATAGTAGCTTTGTGTTGCATCTACCGCACTCTCTTCTTCTCCCCCACCTGAGCCCGGTGTCAAGACAGAGTCAAGAAGACCGGAGGCGGGAGAGGACGCAGGTGGCTGGCGCGGTTGATTCCCCTTAGCCTTAGCCGACCCTAGGCGTGCCACCACACCTCAATGTTCGGCATTTGTTATGGGAGCGCAACCCGAATAACGCCTGCCGTGCCCTAATTTGGCCCCTGTGTTGGTCCAACGCATCTACCACGTGGCCCGTTTAGGGGGCACAGGAGGCACACACACACAAACACACACACACACGCTGGCACACACACGACGTACCGATGATGTGAGGTAGCCAGCTGTACTCAATGTGGGCGCGAACGCAATGGCTGACATAGTTAGACAGTTCTGCCCGCAATAAGTGGTCAATACCGCCTCCTTCTCATTCCTAGAAGAATGAACAAGGCAACCAGGTAACAACCTCACCAAATCAAATTTTTGACGCGTCGTGACAGTCAAAAACAACTTGAATTTGTTCAAATTAGCTCTGCATATGAGGCGAACCAACATCCTTTTGTCTTTCCTTCTCCCAATAACCAGTGATTTGTCCGAGTCAAGCCAACTGAACAGGATAATTTGTGCAGTGATTGAAGTCACACGAAAAAGTTCGTCTACGCGTGCAACACAGTTTTTATCCTCCTTTCCACATGGAAGAAATTCGCTACAAATCCCAGCTCTCGCAGGGTCTGCAGGACATTGATGTTTTTCTAACGACGCTGGTAGATAGCATCGCGGGGAAGGTGCATGCGTGTGCCATTTTGCTGAAAGTTTGCTTGGCACGCGTGGTCAAATGCCTGCGCGTAACTGAGGTGTTTGGGTGAGTTAGGCTGGTCTGTTGTTTTGAGCGTTTTGATATAGAATATATGGTCAAGTAGGCTTCTGTGGTGTATGCATCAGCCGTATTATTTTGGGCAGATAATGTGTACGTGACATGTGAGAGCAGAGGTTCCATTAGCTGGTTACACGGTCGTGTTTCCATGATCTCTCTGATGGTCTTTTGGGCGGATATATGAGTACAATGTGTCACCAGAATTTTCCACTATTACCCACGAAGGATGCCCCTTCTGTGGCAGAGGCATTCTCACTACGATAGGTAGAAAGCCATCTGGTGTTGGCATGTCAAACTCGAGCAAGACGTTGCGATGACGGAAGGAGTTAACAGCGCCCTCGATGTTGACGTTGTTGCCGATAACGCCTTTTGTTGGGATGTAGATTGATCATGTTGCTATTTTGGTGCATCCGTAGATGTCCAATGAGATCATTCTCCAGTTTCTTATTTAGGCGTTTGTCGTGAAAATCATTGCCATGCTGCAGCCTACTTAATTCCTCTATTGTTCTGAGAACCCGATCGACGGTTTCTCAGTGGATGATAATGCTTACTGTGTTGCACAGTTAACAAGGTGAGCGTTTCTGCAGTCGTTTAGGTGGGCTATGGCGGGAAATGGAAAATGGGAACGTCCCGTAATACAGCAAGTCTTTGCTTTTTTCCATTAAAATCAGGGTAATGATTAAGGGTAGAATAAGAGTTAACGGCAAATTTGATGCAAAGGGTAAAAGTTACGGTTAAGCAAATATTACGCTTAGAGCCAAATTTAGGGAAAGAGTTTCAGTTATGGATAGTGATAGACTAGGTACCCATCCTGAAAGCAGCGCCATGTCACCTGCATTACTGAAGGGGTGTTACTTTTCACAACCTGGCTATCCTTTCCACCTTATTAATGGTTAACGGGATGGATATGCAAGAGGAGATTGAGGTTTCCATGAATTCAGACGAATGTTCACATTCAAGGTATGTGTATGAATAATTAAGTAGAAGGCTGTTTGCTCACCGAAATCATGTTTTCCATGCTGCGCTGCACGTCCGCCTCGATTATAACAGTCATCTGTGCACAAGTGTAATGAATACTGATATAGGAACTTATGTTTCTACCTGCATGCAATGAATTTTGTGTATTTGGACGTCTGTTCAGCATTTGACTCGATTCCTGGCCCTTTGTCTACGTAGTCGGAAAACCTGATGCTTAATAGAATAGAAACGGGTGCATAACCCCACTTCACTACTTTGACACTGTGGACAGGACCATGAATTACGCATAAGCTGTGAAGGACGCCATCATGCCGCCCTGTCTGGCTAGTTGTGTGAATAGTGCCAGGCATGTGCGTTTCAGCTCAGATCGTTTCCGCAGTACAAGAGGTCAGCGAGTTTTGCCAGCTTGGTAAATGTAGGTTAACGGGCAGTACTAATTTCTGAACCGCTTATACTCCGTTTGGTAGGGCAGTAACATCTTTTTTTGTGACTGCGTGACGTCTCTGGTGGGGGTTCACGCTTCAGATGTGTATTTAGGTGATTAAATAGCGCGCGGAAAAATATCTTGTGATCACTGTTAGCCTGGAAGCCTGCAGAGAGGCGGAGAGATAACCGGGGATTTGGTCTTGTATATTCTTTTGCCTGCATGTTTTAGCTGCTGCAAGGCATGGCCAGTTAAAAGGTCGGTAAGTATACCTGTATGGTCGCCTAATCAGGGCACGACACTGGGATGCGCCCGCAATTTATGTTGCTTTTCGCCCAATTCCGGCGAATATAGGTTAACGATTAAGATGAGGGTTGGGGCTAAATTTAGGGTTAGGTTTGAGTTCATAGGTAGAGTTCGGATGAAAGACGATTTTAAGAGTCAAAGTTTGGCCTCACGTTAGTTGTATGCTTTAGGTTTTGGGTAGAGCTAGGGTTTAAATTTGGGTTACAAATTAGTTGTATGTTAGGGTTAAGCCACCGGCATTTTTACCCTTCCCGAAATTTACCGCAAGGCGACTTCTTTTAGGTAGACGGGGCGATCCCGTATCCTAATTAGGTGGTCATACAAGGCAACCTTACCAACAGGTGCCTTCGTTTTCCAGCATTTGTTTGGAACACATGATTTTCAAATAAGTGCTTCACAAAAGCGTAGGCAGTATTTCCCTATGGTGGGCTGCTGAGTCATCCAAGGCGACCGTCAAATGCTATGCCCGGTCGCAACTTTGAATTGGCCGCCGTAAAGAGGCCATATAATTGCCTACTGCCACCTGTCGGAGGCCGTCACCATGTAGTTTTCGCTATCTGTTTAATTTGGTATTTTTATAATTACTATGCGTGTGAAACTCCATATTTTTCGCTTTGATCCCCCAATCTGTGTATGTGTTCTGCCTTCATTGCAGATAGTTCAAGTTCATTTTGGATGAATAAAGAAACGGTCGCTGGAATTGTGTATTTACTAATTTACTAATAAATTTATTTGCCTGTTGTCTCACATTCCCCCTCGAATCCTCTACCAGAAATAGTATCGGAGAGTGAAAGCACAGACGTGTTTGTTTATTTAGACACTACTTTGTATTGCTTAACTATAACTGCTGTTTATGCAATTGCCTAATGACTGATTTTGCAAATTCCTTGGTTTATAAAAATTGGCAAGTCTTTTATGTGCCATGGTCTGCAGCCTCCTGCTTTCTCCTTTCATTCAATTCCCCGATCTTTGGTGAGCATCATGGTTTTCTCGTGAATTAAAATGCCGGTTAAACTGTTGGACAAGCAGCGTCCAAAGACTGCACTTGGTAAGTAAGAGTATTTATTTTGTCCCTTGCTATCAAACGATGAGCAGCCCTAACGAGGCCATCCGGACTTGCTGTTATACGAAAGAGCAGTATTCGTAAAATAAAGTATATTTGCTCTCTCGCAAAATGCTAGCTAAAATTATAACATACCTTCAGTAAAATTAATTAAAGTTTAATTATCCTTTAAAATAAACCCAAAATATTTCAGTCAAAACAAGCTGCCAGATTTTGAACCAGCTTCTTGTCAACTGACTGCGAAGACCACGCTGCATTAAATGCCCATTATAGTAGTACTAAGTAGTCCTGTTTATTTGCTTTGTCTCTATGATTTAGTTATATTTTATAGAGAACATGACATCAAATATTCTTTCTAAGGCTTAATTGCTAGCAACGAATCTCTCTATACAGTTGGTGTGTGTCATTATTTTTTTGAAAAATTTCCAATTAATGTATTAGTTTGAATCTGATTCAAGATCACACCTGAATTCCGGATTTCAAATCTGCGTAAGAAAAATTATGAATTTCCTTATGCTCCAAAAGTAGCAGTGGGTGTGGATCAGCGAATATATATTTACGAATACGGTGTTTTATGAATTTGCACTTCACCTCTTCTGACATCTTCTAATTATTAACCGTTTAAAACCGAAAAAGTTCCCTGATTAACATCTAAAATATGAAAAAGACACAGTTTTTCACCAAATAAGGACAGGAAATAATATTTTGCTTTAAAATTTTCCATAAACTGTCTTTAATTTAGAAGTACATCGAAAATGAATGGAACAAATTCATACTAAGACAGTAGTCATTTTGTACTGAGTGTTGTGTTGGCTGACTGAAACTGTTTGGGACTATACTGCGGGATAAGAAAGATTAAAAACTGCTTGATATAATTTTTTTAAAATGCAAAAAATGTTAAAATTTCAGTTTGAATTTCATGAGATATCATGTTCAGTCTACTTATTTTCATTTTTGCATTTTAATAACACCCTAAGTGATGGATAGATGGTGCAAGACGTTTTATAATCACGTTATACACCGCATTTTGGATAAAAAACATGAACCTTAAAATAATAAGTTTGCTTTGCAAAATGTCCAGGTGAGTGTGCGTGTGTTGTGCGACAAGCTACCGCAGTTTTTCTTTAATACTCTACATGACATCAAAACTATCAACATGCAAATGTCTACATGTTGCTGTCCTCTCCGGTTCAAAGATTCCATTCCGTTGAGTAAAGGAATGTTGTGCATCAGCACCCTGCGCGGTTTGCATTGCCGTGGTTCACACTCAATCAGCTGACCAACCACAACTTACAGTGCATTCCTTAACTAGTTAACTTTTATTTACTTCACAATAAAATCTCCCTGCTTTGCAAAATTGGACCCTATTGCATCCTCCATATTCTTACACCAGTAAATGAACTACCGTTCTTACAGGATAAGCATATTGGGATTTATAGATTAATTTTACGTCGTTTAGAAATACTCTTTTGTTAGCAAAGCAGAAAATGTGCAAACTGTAAAATCGGTCTATCTAAGAAAACCTAGGTTTTAAAAGTGTAGAAAGGTTGTCAATGCAAAAAAGGGGAAAAATTAAGCCGCTCACGTAGAATTACCTTCGAAAATAATTTTAAAATGAACTTTGCAGGGACATAGTCCTCCAGATTACCTGCAGTGTAAAGTATGGCCATTAAAAGCAGCGTAAATTGCGAATATATATCCCAACACGGTTTCACGCGAATTGCCGCTTTTTATCTGTTTCAACATTGTATTAGATGCGTTTAACTATGGCAAACAGATTGCTGCATGACTGCGCCGGTAGGGCGTCATAAGCTCACAGGATGACAGCCCAGTAAGTGACTAATTAATTTAACTGGAATTAATTTAACCCACTTGTTAAAAACTTGGCGGCCTCGGTGGGATTTGAACTCACGCCAGCAAGTGGAAGGCATTAGTTCAGCCAACGCTCTTGCCAACTGAGCTAACCGGCCCATTGGGACCGTGAATTTAATCGCACTAGGGTCAATTTATCCGTCCAGCCTACTGCAACGTATGAATTCCAGCAAAACTGATACAGTAAACCGTCTGCCCAAACATGATTTCCCAAGCAATCAATCTCGAATACACCAGATGACTACTAGGCACAGTTAATTAGTAAAGGATTTTAAGAGATTTGAATAATTCCGTTGACTCACTTGAGAAAACGTCGGCCGCCTCGGTTGGATTCGAAACCTGGTAGTCATCTGGCGGATTGTAGATTGAGTTCTTACGAAAGCTTGCTTTAGCAATCAGCTTACTGTATCAGAATTTGTTTATTCCATACGCTGCGGTAGGCTGGGCGGGTACTTTGACCCAAGTGTAATTAAACTCACAGCTCCCGGTGGGGCCTCGTATCTCAGTTGAATATATCATTGGCTGTACTTAAGCCTTTTCCTTGCTGGCGTGGGTTCGAATCCCACCGAGGCTGCTGAGTTTTTTACAAGTGGGTCAAGGGAATTTTCTGCAATATATTGTCTCTTCAAAAGGTCCTTTATATAGATATTTTGCCCTCGAATATCTGATAAATTTATTTTATCCCAAGTTTAAGTCAAAGAAGAAATAGGGAGGGTTGATCGGATTTTTGACTTCCTTGTAAATTAGTTATTATATTTCTGCTGGAAATAAAAGAACTCACTTATCATTTTAATTGGTCTCTTTGTATACTCTGACGTCCCATTCTAAGCATGCAAATGCACAACAGATTGGCCTAATATGTACTCAGACTTTGCGAAAACTACTAAGCTTTGCCATTTCGTTTCTAAATTATGGATAAGCGGAAACCATAAAAACACTTTCTTGCCACACGCTTCAAGTTTGCCCTCACTTTTTGAGAGCGTAGAACTTCACAGTAACATATATGTATTTTTTGACGATCCGAATTCTCGGTGTGGTAAAGCAAAATACGGTCAAGCAATTTTATTACTACGATTTGAGGAAAACATTCAGAAAGTTGCAAAAAATAGTTTTTCAAGAAGAGTTCCTTCCTTGCTTTCGGAAAAACTGTGATTTCTCATACATGCCTTCACCCAATTTTCGTTGACCTACGTTCAGATTTTCCATACCTAGAAGGGATTTATTTAAAAAGTTTCTTGCCTAGGTAGGGATGCATTGTATGACCACCTAAACAGGAGGCAGGAATAAGAACCATGCCGCCCACTCAAAAAAGATGGCCTTATGGTAAATTTCGGAAACGGTAAATATTCCTGTGTCTTAACGCTAACATTAACTCTAACCTTAAACGAATCTCTCTCCTTAATCTTAAAGTAGTCATATCCTTAACTTCAGCCCTAAATTTAACATGATAATAACCTTAACCCTTACCCAAATCATGACCCTCACCCAAACTCTGATCTTAACTTCAAATTGAAACCTAATCCTAAATTTAACCCTTATCCTCACCTTTATCCTAAGCGTAACTTCCTTGGTATATAGCGCAAAGCTAAATGTATTTTGGGCGGTTCCTTTGCTCATGTCCTAGTTAGGCGGTCATACGAGGCATCCTTACCCCTGCCTTTATTACTGTTCTTCTTAAGCACAATGTACAACAACAATAAAAGCAGTTATTTCATTGATTAAGCACATAATCAAAGTTCCTATTATCAGGGCGCCCTCTGCAGTCTTCGAAAACATGCAGCAAAATGATGAATTATTAAACGATATGTTCAAAATATAGTTACTGATGAATGGCCGCCGCTGCTGCCAACGTGCCCTTCCAAAGGCCGCAGCACGTATGGTTGACAGTAAAAGATTTACGATGTCCAAAAAACGTAACATATAGCTGTCTTGCTTGATTCAAAAAACCACATACAGGAACAAAACACTCGTTTGCATTGCCAAGTAACCATCACTGCGCATCTGACGTGCCATGCCATGTCTGTCAAATATTTGCGCATAGCAAAATACTTATTTTTATGTCTGCCCATTGAACTGTGAGAGAATATACGTCAATGCTGGTTGCATTGGAAGGCAATAGCGTGCAGAAAGATGGGAAGTACTAAATAATTCAAATGGAGTTAGTCTCCACGACGAGCTATGCAGAAAGATCGTTGTACTCCTGCGATTTAAATGCGCAATCAGGGTCTGAAGCTCTAAACTCGCAGATTTGCTTGGAATTTATTTCAGGACAAATCTGAGAAATTACGTTAAAAAGATATAGGCTGATATTCAGTCTAATAGCACTAAAGCATACGTCAGAGTTCATTGTGAATAAGAAGTTTCAGTAACTTGACGTTAGTGGCCCGCATACGCCACGAGGATGTATTTGATGCTGCAAGACGCACACATCGTAATTCGAATCCAAGGTTGATGATCAAAATATGATGCAGCTATCAAGGCTCACTGTGAATCAGAGTTCTTTCAAAATAATTTGGCAGCATTCCTATCATCAAAGCAGCTCACTAGTTATAGTGATTTCACCAGTGCCAGTACACCCCATTCAAAGTGCCTGCCATGGCTGCCTGACTGAATCCATGAATGTATCATTTTCTTACCTCTAAAAGATGTGTTCTTTCCAGATCTTAGAGACTAAAGGGCCTACGGAAAACTGCCCAAAATATAAAAACGAAATCTTTTGCCTTGAACCGTTTGCTTATACACTCTTTCCTGTCATCCACAAATATGGCTTCATGCTACAAAATTACCATATTTTTTCCACATGCGCGAAAGTTACAGAGTAGATCGTTCGCTATTGGGCCGAATTTTCCAGCCCACAGAATGATATATCACGCGTTGATATCAGTTTGAAATGAGAAGATTGTTGATAAAATTGCGTAACTGCAAGGATTCGATCCCATTTTTACAGGATATGCATCTGAGACATTTATTTGTTGTGCTTAAGCAGAAGACAGAATGCGAACAGATTAACGAGCTAATGAAATTCGTGTAAATGTGCGTTGTGCAAAAACCTAACTAGTTTACGTCCGCCATTTAAAATATGACAACATAATGTCTTTTGTAGCAGAATGCCCCCGAATATACGCAATACATTTCGTTTCCGTGTGTAATAAAACGCGCTCTGCTGGTATGTCGACGGAACCTCTGTACTATTAGATCGTAACTTACGCCTGTGTAGTTACTGAATCCAACGTGATAGATCATTCAGTTTTTCCCAACCTCTGCGGACACCATCTAGAAACCCATCAGCTGGCGTAAGGCACAAAAGTAAGTCAACTTGCAAACAACAATCCATTGGATCCCAAAACTTCTCTTAATGTGCCAGTTAGTGCTGTCGATTGGTGCTTACGTTCTTTCGAATGTGATGCTAGCTAAAGATTGGTAATTATTATTTTCTGATAGGATATTGAATATTATATTATATTATTAACTGTCACTGAGCCATCATTTTCTGTGTGAATGCCTTTTTGCAGTTAGGTTATAACTCTCGAGGTTTATTATTTGTGTGCATGCGATTGCCGTCTCGGGATATCTGCGAAGCCAAAAGGTTTTTTTCCGTCGGGTTTTAATAATTAGGTCCCCAGAGTGAATCATAATTTGCTGGTATACGATAGATTGCTCCTTTGTATGTTACGAAGATACTCGAGGCTATTGTAGCGTGAACTGATATCATCCTCGGATATCCTGCTGATGTGGTTGGATGTGGTTGCATTTTCAATTTCCATGTAAACTAATTGTAAGTTAAACGACTATTTGTCTCTTGCTATCGCCAATATGAGTACGAACAAAATGCTATAAAATTTATACAAAAAAGTCAGCACCCGATCGCATGAAATTATAAGCACACCCATTAAATGGGCTTTTTAGTAGGATTGATCACTTAAGAAGGGTTCTAATAGTCAATTTCTTGCAGCTAAAATATTTGAGACTAATGCGCTACCAGGTTTTTAATACACATCATTTTAGCCCTCTTTATAAAATAAACTTGGTAAAAAAGAGTAAATGGCAGGCATGTTTTCTTTTTTGATTTTCTTTACCCCTATAAATTCAAATATATCGAATGCTGAGTAGAAAAAATATCCATTTATGTTCTTATTTAATAATAAATTAGGTCTTTTGCAAATTTCAAAATCAAACAAAGAGTATGTTAGGGCTTCAATAATTTTTCAGTTAAGAGATTTATAGACCTCCAATTTCTATTCAACTACCCTCTAATCCGTATGATTATTTATAGTCCTCATGTTGTATGCAACACAGTCCAAATCCGTTGCCGATTTTCTAAAAGCTATGTAGCGTCTTCTGAATGGCATAGAGGAATATATAACTTTCGCAATAAGAAGATCCAATAGCTCCTAGAACGAAAATTCTATACGCAAATGCCATGGCGGATCCGACTGCAACTTACTCGGAATTTAAAAAAAGTAAAAACCTAATTATGCACTTTAGGTCAGAACAACATTTAAAGAAAACCTGTTTTGAGATTAAATGAAAACAAAAAATAAAACTTATGCCTACACTCTGTATTTACCGTTAAAAGCCATTGAACGTCCGAAAAAAAGGCATACTACAAAAGAACTCATTTTTTAACAGAGGATGCTTTATTCAGGCGGCTGAAAAGATTTATGTTCAAAAGCTGGCATCCTAGCATGTCTGAAATTTTTTGCAATTATACTACCCGATAATCAGTATTACCACGCTACATAATTTATCTTTTATAATCGAAACTGCAGTAAAGAATGTTGGTCAACATTTCAGTAGATGGTTCACTGGCTATAATGTTACGGCCTATGTCCTATAATTTCTCAAATTTATGGTTTCGTGTTTGAAGTTCATTTCTTTTATATCTGAAACTTCGTAAAATTTATTGACATTTTTCAAAACGTAAGCTTTTAAGAGATTGAAGCAGGGTTCTCTCATATTTTTTTTACGCCAAATTACGCAATGGCGAGGCAGCAGTGTTGAAGTCTGCATTTCAATGGCATTAATACATTGGATTTCTTCGGATGATCAAACAAAGGGAGAGTGAATCCTCTTAAATCTACGTAATTCCTCAAGTTATTTTATATCATGTACTTCACGCTTAATGTTGTAACCTGCGCGCACGTAGAAGTTACGCCGTTCTTTTTGCCGGTCAACGAACTCAGACAAAAGAAAACGTAAATTTACAGGCCGAGGTTTCCCAACGTCAAGCCTTTTATAGCCATTCAGTATGCTCAGGTTTACACCTTCAAAGAGCCTTTTTGTCAAACAGTCAATCCATTACAAAAGAACAAGAGGACGTTCCTCCCATGCATCTCCCGCGCGTCGTTCGGACGCCTTAATATTCAAAATCTATAGTAATACAACAAAAAAAGTTAAAGTACTGAAAATGAAAAGTCATTCTTTGTGGCTGCACGGCAAACCCTATTGGTACATATATTCGCTAAATTGTTAAATATTCACATCCAATTTCCGTAAGAACCCACAAACAGTAGATTTAAACTGGTTTACTCCAATTTAGTGCTTACTTTCCTAAGGAATTATAAAACAACAAATCCTTATTCAATTGAACACAAACAACCTTGTGTAGGATCGCTATAACAGAACTTTCCGACACACTGCAACAAAACAATGGTTGGTCAAATAGAATAAATATATGCAATATTTCAGCAGCCAGGGAAATCGTACTCCTGGCAATAGACGAAACCACATCGGACCGAAATTTTGACTAGTGCTCGGTATGCTCCGACCGTTTACAAAACCATCCGATTCTTCCTAACCCACCGATGGCTGGCGTTGCACGCAGACCAAGGAAATCAACAAGAACCACCTTGTAGCAATAGAAGTTTACAGTCATGGCTAGAAACGTCCAGCTCCATTTTCAAAAAATATATCAGTTTTAGTAGTGACTAATTCTGAGAAGATGAAGAGGCAATTGGCAAAAGCACACCAAAAGACAATTTGAAACAAACCGAGTTCAGCACATTCTTATTTCTAAGAGTTCATCGCAGGATTCGGCGGAATTCCTGATGATCTGAGTATGTGAAAGTTAAGAATATGTGAAGTTTTTAATACTCAACAATTCGTCGATTTAAGGGACGTTTACACCGTCCGGAAAGCTTGGGACGCTTTTTTCAAGTCCCGCATAAATATGCTTCATGGTACCTAAATTCTGCCAAAATTTCATATGGGATGGTATCCGTTTTAATGAAAAAGCACCGTATGAGACAATTAAATAAAGAAAAGCAAAAGCGAACGAACTAGATTTTTTAAAAACTTTATTCAAAGAAGACTTAGTTCCCGAGGATAACGTTTTGATGTTGTAAATATACTTTCAGTCGTTGTTGGTTAAACGTTTTCCCCACCATTCATCCGGAAATCGGCCATAATTATTCACTTCAAATAAATTTGCTGACCATGTAAAGGGGATTTAAAAACGGAGAAGTCAAAATACACTAGTTCTTAGTTATTTAGCTTTGTCAGAAGGCATAGATGACTTCGAAACCATGAACATGTGGCCTACTCTTGAAGTTAGAGCCGAATATAAAATGCCTACCCCCTTTGCATTTCGCAAAAGCTCAAACCCTTATGCGTACATTCGTACGTTGCACGTATGCGCTCCGCTTTGCAGTCTTCGAACTTGCATATATGATATACAGTCTTTAAGACCTTGAAGTAACAAATCGCCAAACACAACAAGTCCGGAAAAAATAATAGTGCATTCGTTTTTCGAAGAGGAGCAATATTCTTTAAGTGAGCGTACATTTCGCTACGAAAGAAAATTTGGCACCGTAAATGGGTCTGGTTGAACGGCGTGACATATATATATATGAATGGAAGGATTCTCTACTTTTATATATTCGGTCAGTATCCGTCTTGGTGACAATCTTTGATTGTTTTCAATGCTCCCATAAATAGATGATAACTTGCATTTTGCTGTGGCAATGCTAATCTGCGCGCATTACGTGGTTATTCCCATTGGCTGATTGTCTTTGACATAAAAGTCCATTTAAATTTTGGGTCTGACACCAAAACTTCGTGTCCTGGTCAATTAACTCCATGTCATGCAATTACTAATTTCAAACATTATAACCTTGATTATTCTCTGGAATTCTTATACCCAAACCCGAATAGAGAACGCTGGGGGACCCACTGACGAGCGGAACCCCTCGTTACTGCGTCATGCAGTTGCAGAAATTTCGGCGAAACACGTATCTGAACTTTTAACTAGTACCTATGTCGGACGTATGATATAACGGCTTTGCCATAAGACTAACAGCTAGTCCAAAAAAAATAAAATTGAGATAAATAAGGGATTTATCCGCTTAACACCCCTAATTTTAAATGAAAATAATCGCTGGAGATTTAATTTATATTCTGGCGATCGAGTCACTTCTCAGTCATTATCACATTGCAGCTATTGCAACTTAATTTTTACTAACAGCCTACCGTGGTTCAGATCACAAACATATTTTCGAGACAAACATATTTACACTTGAGTTAACAGGTATATGGAGTTTATATGTCTGTCACTAAATGTCTTGTTAAATGAATCATTCTTTAATGGAAATACACAAAAATATAAACATTTATTATGTATAAGAACTCTTTTTCGTTAAATTAAATTGACGTTTTAGACAAAGCCCCCTTTAATGACATGTTTAGGTAGCAGCTCTTCAATTCCATATTTTTCTCCAGGCGCGTGTGTATGTAATGCTATTCAGAACCAGTTTCTACTCCCGCGAATTTCTCAATTTGCCCACATGCTATGACATTTACAGTCGTTTCAATCCACATTAGCACAATACCGAGATATTCAACATGGTTTAAAAGGTAGGATAACTTCCAATTAGTGAATATACCTTCCTAAATTGCGTGTCAATTTGAAACGCATTGAAAAATTGGGAGCTATTTATTTAATGTACACTCGCATAAGAACGCAAAAAGTGTCCGTGCGCTAAAAAATAAACTAGGAAGATAAAGGAGAAATGGGATTATAGAAATATTAAAAGGGATCTTTAAGTATCCCGTCATCAGTCCTCCGTCTATGTTTTCTCTCACTGCACGCTAGGAGTTTTTCAGTTCCACTAATCTTCCTGAAAACGTTTCCAGTTGTAATAATGAATATGTGGGTATGTGGCCGAAGACTTGATCCTTAGGGAACACAACAGGAAATCGACTTTACAATAATGCTATGAGTGCCCCACTACCAGAGCGATAGCTAACACGGTCCATTACTACGTTGATATTATCATCTTCCAACGCACTATGCGATCCACTTTGAGTGCTCATTTCCTGCTTGCCGAATAAATTAAGCAACTTATCTGCTTCCCCCCTGCCATAGAATGTTTTGAATAATTGTTTTTATGTGACAGGCGGACGCTATAAGGAAAATATTCAGCCCCTGTGGAGTTGAAAAAAGTTCCGTAAAATTGTCAGCCAATGAAAATAGGTAAGACTGCTATGGTTTTTCGTGTTTGAAGTGATACACAGTGGCGTCCTATTGGTCCGCGGAGATTAAGCTTTGCTGAAACTGCAGTCAAAATCATTTTTAACACAGAAATTGGTCCGTCAGATTTTCGTCGTTAGCTAACGTGCAGCCAACTTGTGAGTGTCAGAAATCGGAGGGTGCAACAAAAAGATAGGTTAATTCCTTCTTATGTTTATAATACATAGCGATAATGGAGACACAAAAAGGCCTCAGGGAGAGCGGTATGCTGCTTAATGTATAAAAGTTTCCTTTATGCATGCTCAACGTTCGTTAACGGAACTCTCTCGTCCCACTCTGCCTGAGGGGCTCGTTTTGGAGTGCCTAGCCCTGCCGCACAGCAGCCAGAAGTATTATTATTATTATTAGAAGTAGTAGTAGTAGTAGTAGTAGTAGTAGTAGTAGTAGTAGAGGCAGTTTAACAATGCTGGCAAGGACAAGGGAAACTAGAATGGCCATTCCTGGCTCATTAGCCATCATCAGCCAGTCATACTCAACTCCAGGTGGTGCCCCACCCGAGGATCAAACTCGCAATCTTTTGTTCGTAATAAAATGAAATGTTGAATATCAATGCAAGTTTTCATAGTCCTCGAATGAGAAGTTAATTCTAAGTGCACAGTAAACGTCGGAAATTCGGAAGTTTTTATATTGCAACATCTTCCAACACTTAGGGAACCCTTCTAAAAATGCAAGATGTTGCAATCAGTAAATTTCGGTCGTTGTCAGGTGAATTGAACACTCAAAGCGTAATACAACGACAGAAAACTTCAAAGACAGTAATCATCTGTAAAACATTCTGCAAGCCAATCCAACCCTAACCTTCTAACAGATTCATAGATAACTAAACTTCCGGCAGTTTTGTCCTTTCAATTTGGGCTTATTCTTATAAACTATTTAGTAGAAAAGGGCCCTTGTAATAAATTTACTGGCTTTTTATATTTTCTGGATGTCAGTTTGCGTACGTAGAGTGAATTCGTAGGAACAACGCTTTTAAAGCTCTGTATAAAAGTTGCTATAAAAATGTGAGCTGAATTATAAAAAGTATCTAGGGATACCAACCTAATATTCAAAGGCGATCAAATGCCGTGAGCGGTACCCAAAAATTAATAAATAACCACAATTCCAGCCCAAGTGCAAGCTAGAAGTTCAGACACGCGTGGTTCGTAGAATTTTTGCCACTGAATGACGCATCAGCGGGCGTCGGAGCATCAATAGGCACCATGGCGTTCCACATTCCTTCTGATTTACGAATGCCAGTTTCAATATTCCCTTGTTGTTTTGCTTGGAAATTAATACGCAAATTCGGAGTTAATCATTGGAACGATGCCTTATGGCTCTGTCAAAAGGATTTGCTCCACGTTGGCTCATAAATTTTCCAAAGAAATTGAAAAGCACACAACTAAAACTATTTACATACCAGACAACACACGGGGAACGTTGAGAAACTCAATGATGCACCGAGTGCCACGCACCTACGTCATTCAGCGACACAAGATCGGCGTCTTCAGCAAGCAACCAAAATTTCAGTGTGGTTACTCATTCAGTTTTCGGTATATTAACTATTCTGACCACTAATAAATGCCATTTTGTTAACTCCCGTCGAGGGATCTCACATGTCTGAGCGAGTAGCGAACTTGTTATGCATGAAAATTCAACCCACTTTCAGACAAGAAGAGGAAGCTACTGGCTGCCTTTCAACAACCGATTTTAAATTCTCGACGTCAGTTTCTTAAATTAAAGGTTAGAAAACTGTCCTCAGCCAAGAAAATGTTTCTTTAACGGCGTTTCTTTTTGTTTCACCTCGAGTTGATGACTGGAAGTGATCGGCTGGTGGACGTTCTGAGCCTACTGCAGTTTTAAATATTTTATCAGTATTTCTGGACACAGTTTCATTCATTAATTTTTCATGACACCTGCTGTCTGCTCAGCTGTAAACCGCAGCTTCATTCGACTGCAAATGTGATGGCTTTATTCACGCTTATCTCATAAGATCGAGGAAGACTAATCAAGTTCGCATAGGAAACATTCATCGAGATCATATTTTGTTCAGTCGAAGTTTAAAAATATTCATCCCTTTGGTGTTTTTAGAAGCTGATGAATCCTGAGATAGTTGTTTCTGAAAAATTCCCCACCATTATTTAAACAAATCACTCGAAGTGAATAGCTATGATTGGCAGATGCATCTTACCAGCAAAGGCAAGGAGACCGAGATGGCCATTTCTTGCTCATAAGCCATCATCAGCCAGTCATACCAAACCACAGGCGGTGCACCATCCAAGGCCCAAACATGCAACTGGTTGATGAGAAATTCAACACTATAACCATTGAGACCCGAGCTTGTTGTCTTGCTGATTAAGATTGGAAATGTTGACATTCGATCGGTAATGGAACTCAATTGTCCCTTTCTGTCTTGAGGTTCACTCTCGAGCTAATAACACAGGTAGATGAACAGTGCCGACAAAGACAAGGCAGACTGAAATGGAAATTTCTGACCCAATAGCCATCATCAGATATTCAAACTGAGCCCCACTTGGTGCACCACCCTAGGTTTCCTCTGAGCATTTACCAGGGCTTATCTTATTCACAAATGTAATGAAACTAGAAATAATATGCCAAAATAATAGCCGTCTGCTTGCAAACTACTTTTCTACACCACACAAGTCAGGTGCTCTCGACGTGGGAAATGAAGCCATATACAGAAAACCAGAGGTGTTTTCTTCTTTAAAAATTCGTATTTGTAAGTCTATATAATTTATTGCTCCAAAGTGCAGTAATAATGCATACAGATAAACATAGGCTTTAAGGGTGCCATATTTCTATGCCTATGCAAATATTTTATAAGTAGACATGAATAAGCACACAATTTAGCGATCACTTCAATTTGTTAGAACATTGTAGAATATGTCTCGTGTTGTTCGTTTTCTACTTACAGGTAGGCTAAAACGGAACGAGAAAAAGCTCCAAAAGCTCCAATACAAACTGTAAGTTTTGCATTGGAGACAGAAAAAAATCAGTGTTTAAGGGCAGTGCATACACAGACTGATCCTTGAAAAATACGAATAACGTCGATGTTCATGGACTAAAGGTCCCATTAAAATATATTTCCAACAGGCAACTAATTATGAGCGAGTTTCAATTGAATGAAGCCTGTTCGATGCAGGCTTTCACTGTGGATAGTGATATTTGTCTGCAATTAGGATAAATGTGTTGATAAGTCTACAATTATGACCTAATGCATCCTCGCATTCGAATAATCACCAGAAAACTCAATACATAGGTACAGGTTTTAAAGAACTATGTTCTTTTAGTGGAATGTCTCAAGCCAGAAATCAAAGGAGAATGAATAACATTCCTAAGTATCCTCTTATACTTCATGGATGCCAGGAAACTTGGCGAGCTAAAACGCCGACAGAAAACAACAAATAGGTTTAGGGAAGTATTATTCTTCTGCTACATATTAAATGGGATACTCGTGGTCACATCTGCACATTTGAAACTAATTTGCTGGTCAACGAATGGAATCTCGACAAGAGGCCTTATGAAATCCTTTATTCATTTAGTGCCTAAGTCTGCAGAATTAGGCTGAATCCTCTTTCGCTGAGATGACCACCCCTCCATCAATATGATGTGGAAAAATTAAATTAAAGTTGAATGGAATCATTTTGAAAAATATGATCCACCATGGAGCAGCTGATTAATTGCCGTTTTGGTGAATATTGTACGCAAGGGCTTTCTAAAATAATTTACTAGCGCTTTTGTGTAAAAATATTTTATTTACCTATTCGATGGCAATATTCGGGCTTCCAGCATTTCCGCTCAAACGAGGGTTGCCGCTTATAGCCAATCATATCGAAACTTTCCATATTTGGTTTTTTTCCTTTAACTGGGGCGTCTTTTGATAATCACAAGCATTAGTCAATGCCTTTAGGCTAATAAACGATTGATTCTTTCTTCTGTATTTCGTCATGTTTCGCTCATGAATTAGACCACGCACTGTGCTCAAGGCGCACGTGGTGACTACTAGCCTTTACCTCTTGTTCTAATTTTCATTGTAAAATGGGAACTTTGTATTTGAACATTATCAATCCTTCATATCCAGGCATTTTGCGTCTGAAGGTCCCTTAGATTAAAACTTCTATTTTTTCTACTCTGTTATATGTGGCCACTAATCAAATAGAACACTTATTTATGCTAACAACCCTCGCATATATCACTATATTTGTTTTCAAATGACAATTTTGTGAGCATACGTTAGCTTTCGAGAAATTCTCGTCAGGTCTTTACATTTATATCACTGTGTAACTAAGTCAAATATGCGGTTAAGTAGAACAAATCATACGGTTGCTAGGGCGGTGGTGGGAGGGAGGAAAGAAACAAAATTGTGGTCCGTCTTCTGATCATCTTCAGAGGGATGGCTGCCGCCGGGACAGGCAATTAGATGCGGGCGGTTGAATTGGTGGCTTTCGGCTACAGTAATTGCAGTGCCCGTATAAAGTTATTTTGGGCGCACAGGACTGGTTTACGTAGCCTAAATGCCGCCGCTTCTGCTGTAGCCAACAAACGCTGTCCAAGGAATTTCGAATAGCTTGAGTGGACCTTGTAAATCTCCCCAAAGGCTTCGCTAGCATCTAGGCTGCTTTTCCGACACCAGAGACCAAAATTATAGGCACAGTCATCGAACGGGATCAGGCACTGACATTCAAAGAACGTCTCAACGCCACCTTACAGGGAGGAAGAAGACAACCAGGTTGCTTTTCTGGATGTTCTTGGTTGCCGCAAAGAGTGTGGTGGTCCGGAAACCAAAGTGTTCAGGAAAGCAATAAATATGACGCAAGGACTGAACTTCAACAGCAAGCACCCAGTCAGTCACAAATGCAGTTGCGTAAGGGCGCTATACCTGTGCGTCTAGAAGCATTGCAGTGAAGTGGAAGACAAGGTTGCTGAAGTACAATATCTTAGATGGTAACTGAGAGCGAATGGCCACCCACACATATTTGTCAACCAGTGCATGCGCAAACAACAAGAGAGGTCTAATCCAACCACTCCTAAATACTGGGAAGAACGCTCGAAATCGACCCCGCCTTCGTACTCCGCTTGGAGTGGAGATTGTACACGGGCGAGAAGCAGCCATCAGGCGCCGGGTCATAAGACCAAAAGGCCGACTGCCACAACAGGTAACGTCTATAGTTGTTCACCAGAACTGGTGCGGTTGTGGAAAAACAACTACGTCAGAGAAACCAGGAGATTACTCTGGACGTGATTGACCGAGCGAGCAGCTGCAGTGAGGAGGACAGATGCTAGCTCTCAGGTTTAGCCGACGGAACCTGGCCAGATCTTCAAGTTTCACGAAGTCATAATCATCACAGGTGATAACAGCGTAAACCACGAGCTGCTCAAGTAATTGTTCTCAGGCCCACAGTCCATCATCAAGCGCAATGACCTTCCCTTCCTATATTCTGTGCTGAGGCATCGCCTGAGCAGGGGAAGGATTCACGTAAGGATAGTGCGGGTGACCAACACCACAACTGAGACAAGTGGCTGGGTCATTAACATGCCAACATTTGACATGGATGATGAAATCATGGCCATTAACTACGCGGACGCCGACTAACAAGCCAGCATCGCGTCAACAATGACACTGCAGTGGTGATTGTGAGAGATGCTTATTGTAGTACGCATTTGGTCGTGTGGACGCTACGCCCTATAAATACTGCGCACCTTGTACCTCTATCTCCCTAAGGTCACTCTTAAGGTCTCCGGTGTTGTGTGTGCCTCCACACCCAGTATGTCTGACTCCCGAACTTCCCACTTTCCCCCTCTCAAAAAGTCCTACCGTGGGGGCGACAGCAACCCCGTAGGCGGCACAGGCTAACTCGGGTTTTTTCCCCACTAAAACAAAACCGTGACCCATAGTAGAGTTTGGCAGCCGTCCGGGATGTCCCAGCAGCCCTATTTAAGGGACAGCACTACTTGCCTCCTCACGGAGGAAGACTCGAAAAGGTGCCTTAAAAAATTTCTGCAGCTGGCCGCGGCTCGCAGATCGCAAAATACGTGGTCTTAAAACTCAAACAAACAACAATACTTCCGTCCCAACACCCCTCGCCATACTCTCCAGGCTGCTCGGGTGAGTCCACACACACTAGCAGCCTGGAATTTTCGTTCCCTTTTAGACAATCCTAGGAGCAACTGGCCGGAACGGAGGACGGCCCTAGTCAATCGGGAACTGGCGCGCTGCAAGGTGGACATTGCTGCCCTCAGCGAGACCAGATTCTCTGAGCAGGGACAGCTGGAGGAGGTGGGTGCCGGCTACACCTTCTTCTGGAGCGGCCAGCCAAAGGCAGAGCGACGCGACGCTGGTGTTGCCTTTGCCATCCGGAACGACATTGTGGGACGTCTGCCCTGTCTGCCAAAGGGTATCAATGATCGCCTGATGAGCCTCCGCCTGCCTCTTCGGGGAGACCAGTTCGCCACCATCATCAGCGCCTACGCTCCCCCAATGACGAGCTCTGATGCGGCGAAGGACAAATTCTACGAGGACCTGCACGCCCTGTTGGCAACTGTGTCGAAGGTGGACAAGTTAATTGTCCTTGGTGACTTCAACGCCCGCGTCGGGACGAACCACGATGCCTGGCACGGAGTGCTGTGTCCCCACGGTCTCGGTAGCTGTAACGACAAGGGCCTTCTTCTTCTGCGCACGCGTGTGGAACACCGTTTCCTACTGACCAACACCTTCTTCCGCCTTCCGACGCGGGAGAAGGTCACGTGGATGCACCCTCGGTTGCGGCGCTGGCATCTGCTGGACTAGGTTCTCGTCCGGAGGCGAGATCGACAGGACGTGCTGGTAACCAAGGCGATCAGTGATGCCGGTGGTTGGACAGATCACCACCTCGTCATCTCCCAGATGAGGCTCCGACCGCAACCCCCACGAAGGCCCCAAGGTTAGTTAAATACTATTTTATTAAATTTGCCAGCTCACTGTTTTGATTTCAGAAACCAAATAACCGAGAAAGTGGAGGACCTACATCAGCAACTTACTCGTGGAGAAGAATGGACTACACAAAGCCTACATGGACCTTCGGACTGACGCCACCAAAGCAGCCTTTTCCAGATGCTAGCACCTTGAACATCAACGGCTGAGGGAGATGCAGGATGCCTGGATGATCCGAAAGGCTGAGGAAATCCAGGGGTATGCGGACCGCAATGAAATGAAAATTTTTTTCAAAGCCATCAAGACCATCTACGGCCCGTGAATCAAGGGGACCGAACCGCTGCTCAGCTCTGACGGCACAACACTGCTGACAGAGAAATCGCAAATTCTGAAGCGCTGGGGCGAGCACTTCAAAAGTGCCCTTAATTGCTCGTCAGCCATCTCCGATGCTGCCATCGACCGGCTCCCTCAAGTGGACACGAAAAATGACCTGGATCTGCCGTCTTCCCTACCAGTAACCATACGGGCCTGCAGCATATTTCCAGCGGTAAGGCACTGGGATCCGACGCAATCCCACCGGAAGTCTACAAGCATGGTGGACCCCGGCTGATGGCAGAAATCACTACACTCTTCCAGGAGATGTGGCGCCAATGACAAGTTCCTCAGGATTTCAAAGACGCAACCATCGTCCATCTGTAGAAGCACAAGGGAAACCGGCAACTCTGTGATAACCACTGAGGCATATCGTTGTTCAACATCGCCGGGAAGATCTTCACCCGTACCCTTCTCAATCGTCTGAACGGTCACCTTGACCCGGGCCTGCTCCCGGAAAGCCAATGTAGCTTCCGCCGGCACCGCGGAACAACCGATATGATCTTTGCCGCCCGCCAGCTACAAGAAAAGTGACAGGAGATGCGAACTCACCTATACACTACCTTCGTGGATCAGACGAAAGCCGTTGACACGGTGAATCGCGACGGACTGTGGAAAGTCATGCAGAAATTTGGTTGTACTAAGTGGTTCACGCACATGGTGCGTCAGCTTCATGACGGGATGACGGCGCGCGTCACTGACAACGTGACGGTATCCGAAGCATTCGCAGTGACCAACGGAGTGAAGCAGGGCTGCGTATTGGTTCCCACCCTGTTCAGTCTCATGTTCTCGGCTATGCTGATGGACGCCTACCGTGATGAACAGCCTGGTATCCGCATCGCCTATAGAACGACGGACACCTTCTAAACAGTCGGCGTATGCAGGCTTCAACGCATGTGTCTACGACTACAGTCCATGACTTGCTCTTCACGGACGATTGCGCCCTTAACATTGTGACAGAGGAGGACATGCAAAGGAGTGTGGAACTCTTCGCTGCAGGCTGTGCCGATTTTGGATTAACAATAAGTACAGCCAAAACGGTTGTCATGCACCAGCCGCCAACCAGCGCGGGATTCAATGCTCCCCGAATCAATGTCAACGGTGCTCAACTCAAAAACGTGGAAACCTTCGCTTATCTAGGAAGCACGATGTCGCGCAACACGAGAATCGATGACGAGGTTGCCCAACGGATCTCCAAAGTCAGTCAGGCCTTCGACCGGCTGCAGGCCTCCGTGTGAAATCGCCAAGATATTCACCTGACCACCAAACGGAAGATGAACAAGGCCATCTTCTTGATGACATGCCTTTACTGGGCGGAGACCTGGACCGTCTACTCAAACCAAGGCAGGAAGCTGAATCCCTTCCATCTCAGCTGCCTCCACAGAATACTGAAGCTGAGATGGCCAGACAGGATCACGGGCACGGAAGTCCTGGAGCGGACCGGAATCCTCAGCATCCACACCATGCTGAGCCAAGTGCAACTGCGATGGGGTGGAGATCAAAAACGACGCTACAAGGACACTTTGAAGAAATCGCTGAAGCAACTGCAAATTAACCCGCCGACCTGGGAGGACCTCGCCCAGGAAAAAACGGCATGGAGAAGATCCGTAAAGACTGGCTTAGTGATCTATGAGGCTAACTGGATCGCCACCGCCAAGGCCAAAAGAGCGGCACGAAAGTCACCAGCGCACTGGACCAACACCGTCGATACCCAGGCCCTGCCAACATGCCCGCGCTGTCAACGCATCTTCCGCGCGCGAATTAGCCTAGTTGGACATCTTCGCACACAATGCACCAACAATCCGACAATTCCAACTTCTATGTCAAATTCTGCCAACCCTCCTTCAGACTCCCCCACCCTCACTCCTGGCATCAATTGCATTACTCCCACCATCATAGAGACCACATCTCAATACTCATCGCCTGTTACCCCTACCACCGCAACCACCACCGCCTTCACTACCACCACCACCACCAGCAGCGATGGGGACTCTCCTAAACTGTCCCCAATGCGACCGCACATTCACCTCACGCATCGGCCTGGTCGGTCACTTGCAAATCCATCGTACAGAGACTGGTGAACCAGTGCCTGGTGCACCAACACACAGCAGAGATCACCGCCTCCACTGCCGTCACTGTCCTCGCGCATGCACTCCTCGCATGGGCCTATTCGGTTACATGCGCATCCATGACAGCGGACTTCACCGCGATGCCGACAACACCGATACACCATGCACACCATCCACTCCTGCCATTCTTACCGCCACTGCCACCCCTACTTCCACGAATACATACCCCCAGCCTCTCCCGATTTCTCCTGCCCACACTGTGTTCGCAACTTCAACTCACGCATCGGCCTGGTCAGTCACCTGCGAATCCATCGCACGGAGGCTGGTAAATCAGTGCCTGGGGCACCGACATACAGTCGACGCGCCCACCTTCACTGCCCTCACTGCTCCCGCGCATTAACACACCGCATGGGCCTATTATGACACATGCGTCTCCACGATAACCTCCGGTAAACCACCGGAGGCTAAGCTACATCAGCGCACACTACCTACAGCAATAAATCGACAACACCCTCACAATCACCATTTACCAGTGTTTATCACGGTTTCCTAGAAACCGTGGCTGGGGAAGTCTGCCAATCTGACACTTCCACCAGACCAAGCCGTCGGCTCAGTGTATGTGCTGTGTGTGTCGAGTTGCTGACCAGTGAACTGGGAGTCAGATGGCGATGGCTGCTCCATATCCCCTGAGTTTGTGAATCCTGGAGTGTGCGTTACGGGTGCCAGGTCGTGCTGTGGCGCGCGAAGACGGGTACGCCGATCTGTCAGCCAATGCGCCCGCTTCCGCATCAGGCAACTGACCGGCTCGGACAGTGTCTGATTGTGGGGGTGGGGGATAGAGTGAGATCGAGAGCTCAGCGTATTTTACTCACTATAAACAATCTGACGCGCTTGAAACTATCACGGTGCGCTAAAAGCCGTGGCTTGGAAGGTAGCCAACTGACGGGATAACTCGGACCGCGTGGTTGGCCCAATGTGTGTTTTGTGCGGAGTGGCTGACTGGAGGACTGAGAGTCAGGTTGCAATGGCTCCTTCTTAATGTGGCCTTTATGGCACTCCCACTCCGTGGGATCCGAGCCAGGTGTGTGGCATGCCCAGGGGCGGTTCCGGCCGCCCCAGCCACCTGCGCCCTCTCCCATCTCTGGTCTTCTTGACTCTGTCTTGACACCGGGCTCAGGTGGGGAGGAGGAGAGAGTGCGGTAGCTGTAGCGCAAGGCTACTATCACCTAAAACTGATTCACGCGCAAGTCACCGTCCGTGCACCACCTGATGTGGAGCATATGGTGGACCTCGTTGAAATCGACGGTCGAACTGCCAGGTCTAATTAAGACTACTTAGATATCCTATACTGCTGCCGAACGCCCTCTTTGCATGAGCTTTCTGTTTAGTGGACTTAAACGTGAGTTAGCCTGACCGTCTAAGAAGTTGCATGTAACGCTCTACGTAGAATGTTTTGACGTGAAAGAGGGAGGCATAGGAATGGGAACAGGATTACCCGTTTGGTGCTGGCTTTGGCAACCTCGTCATTGTTTCACGTGTTGCGTGACAGCGTGCTTTCCAGAGAAACGGATTTGTCCACAGTTTGTAGTTGGGTGCTGTTGACCCTGGCTTGAGGAATATTATAATCCATGTTGGGCGATGGTTGGCGCATGGTAACCCTTTTTCCGTGTTTATTTTTAATCTGAAGCTGTCAGAACCGGTGACGAAGAGGTCCATTTGTAGTTCTACACAACGAAATAGTAATTTGCACACCACAATATGCCTGCTTTTTCAGAATGGTGGTTTCTTTGCTGCTGTAAAACTTCGGGGGATGCAGTGTGGGCTTGCTTGTGAAAGTCGTGAGATTTCATGTGTTAGACCATGTACTGCATTTTCTGGGCACCGTCCCGAAAGAGATTAGCTTACTGATAAGCCGTTCTACTTACTGGACAAAGAGTCGAGATGTTGTAAAAACGTGAAAATATGTGAAGCTAAGAATGGAGGAGAGATGACTAATGTTGATTAGTTCAACCGATTTATTCTTATTCAAAGAAAAGTTACTCATTTTTATTCGTGCCGGACTAGAACAATCTGCGAGGACTCCTATTTGCCCTCCTTTGCAAGTCTGACCCGGATGAGTAAACAAGCTTGCCGTAATAGTTACTATTGCCGACAGCAATTGACGGAAAATGCGTCTGGGGCTCAGAAGAAATTGTTGGACTGGTAATGAGCAGTGAACAATTAACAGGAGTAAACATATATGGATATCTAAAAATGGGGTTGGATATAGTTGACTGACGACTGATTGTTCTGCATGCTTAATTTTCGCACAACAGCCAGTAATATAGGAAAAAGGAGATTGCCGAAGAATGCAAGGGAAGCGCCGTTGGCCATGTAACTTTTAGTAATCGCCCGTTACCCATGACCTACCCCAGATTCTGATGACAACTGAAACTCAAAGTCGTGTTCTGTTCAGTAGAAGTCATTCCCTCTACTCACTGAGCTATGGACTCGTTTTCTGGTTGGTTCCAATCAGCTAAATGAACTATGGTTGATGTCACTCACTGATCGCTTACGGGACCTTTTTATCCCCATCGTTCTTTAAATTGAAAGTAAATCTTTTTTTCCAGACTTTGCATGCCTCAAATGCTCGGTAAGTTTTGTTTATCGGAACCGCAAGCCGTGACTATATTTAACAGGCTGTCATCAGAACTCTCCAAAAGACTAGCTAGTTAGGGTCACAGTTTGAGCTAATTTGGAAGAAGACAGTATTGCCTTAAGTCAGTGCATTCAGCGTTCCATCGGGATTTTGATGCATAAAGATGCAGAGATATGGAATTCGGCCATCAGTCCTCCTTTCGGAATTTAATACAATTCTTCTAAGTTGAACACAAACACCCAGCTTTTTATTGCCGTTAACGTTGCTTTCTAGCATCGGGCGCGATCTCGATTCCTTTTGATTTATGGAAATGCTGCACCATAGAGCTCGTTTGGGCAAATCCCAAAGGGATTCCTGCGGACGCTTTACCCCACATCCTGGATTTTTTCGAGATAGCAGCTTTTCCGTCAATTAACAGAACAAAGGAGTTAAAATGACAATTAGCATTAGCCCCTAACGATATCAATGCGAATTGGATGAGACATTTCCTATAACCGAGATTAATCACTCAGAAAAGGCTCATATTGCACTTGATTCCACATTACTAGTAATTGGGTTGACCTTATAAATAAAAATCGATGAACAACTCCCAATCCTAGGCTTCCTCTTGCATCGAAGTACTGATGAATCATTGCATATATCGGATTATTGAAAACATCCTTATCTGTGAAATAAGCGTTTTTGCTTCTATCGAAGTGCGTTCTGTCGAAAGCCCTCTAAATCAACTCAAGACTCAGTGCTACGATTAAGAAACCTATCTAACGGTAAAAAAGTCCATTTTCGAAGTATTCCCATGAAATGTGTACATAGTTAACTTGCATCAGTAATTGAGGCATGTACAATCGAGAGCATAAAATACTGTTTTTAACTCTACTGCTGAGCAGATTTCGGAACCAGTCGGCTGGCGAACTCTCCCAAAGAGTGAAATATGTACCTGATCTCGTCGAAAACCGGTCGGGCGGTGCAAAAATGTAGAACTACGTTGCACAAACACAGGTTGAAGGACCTTAAATCAGTTTTGTTTATTTCCATAGAAGCGAAGAGTTCTATCACTTCTAATGCACCGGTCATGCCAGAAAAATATGTTCTTTGATTATGTTTCAAAGGGAATTCAAGGTAGTTACTTTGTATCCTCCTAAATGGATGTCTGTGCTAGCAATTTTCCACCTTTTTTTCAATTGCCTTTCTTCATCATCGTTCTTTACAAAAAGCATGACCCTAAAAATCATTTAACTTCTTATTAGCAGGGACTGAAAACTAAAAATTCGCGGAATGCACATATATACTATCAAAACGTATAAATTAAAATATCAACATCCAAGAAATTGAATAAGCATAAATTGGAGCTCATTGGGAACAAATTAACTTTATTGTGTGAATTTTCAAAGCTCATGCCCCAGTTCGTCTTCAGACAAATGGGAGATGTATCAAAAGCAGTGAATTTTAAACAGTGCCTAACGCTACATTCTGTGGTTGGTAAAAGTGTTAACCAATAGGCATTCGCTGGATTCAATTATTCGCTTGATAGTGACTGCGTCTAAATCGATATGCCAATTAATGCATCCCTCGTCTGAATGCATTGCCTCTAGGAATTCGCTACCTTTCCTTTCTGGGCAGGCACCAACGATGCGGGTTTTCTCGTATGTGAATCGAGCAATGACATGAGACGTATGTCATGCCTTTGAAGTCAGCTCATTCCGGAATCACGCATTTCCTAAATTTGGTGAGGCAGGCACAGTTGAGTGACATGAGTTTGACTTGGCATCCTTAAAAGGTTCGGCACGGGTATAAGTATACCCGTACTATGGATGGACTTGCGCTAAATGACAGGGGAATAGCAAGTCTTGTGTCCTAAATTTCACAGAAACTAAACGCTAACCATAATTTCAGCCGTCCAACTGCTAATCCACATACTTAGCCTCCTAACGTTAACCCTCATAACTCCAAACCTGACCTCAGCCCCAACATTAACACTAAGTCCAAACTTAATACCAACCCCTTTCCTGAATTATAAACAAGGTACCTGAAATTAGAAGTGCACGTATGAAGGTGCCCTTGACCTGAAAAATGCAATGAATCTGATTCTGCAGCCGAACGATATTTGTTTCATCAAATGCCTGCGTCCGAGAAACAACTGCGCGATCGAGCACACAAGTTGCGTCAGGCCGAACAAGGAGCAGCGCATTAAGACGCTTTTCATCCTCGATTGGCCTGAAAATTGGAATCCTGCAAATAAAATGGAAAATACAACAAAGATTCGCTTTGTGTTCATTAATAGGAACGCCAAGCTTACCTTGCCAAGCTTAAGGGCACACTGTGATTCACTTAGAATTTTTATATAAATTCCATTGCAATGATTATTCTAAATATTTGCTGGTCTTTTGACAGATTTGAATATAGAACTTGAGCCAATTGTGAAAACTTAAGTGGCCAAATTGCGGTTGAAATCCACGACAAAAAGGTCAGGGCTTAAGTGCAGTCAACGTGATGCCATCCTGATCTAGGAAGCCCCATCGGGAACCGTGTACGTAATCACTTTGAGTCAAGTTTACGGCCAGCCTACTGCATGGGTGGCTGGTGAGACGTGAATCCGATTCAAGGCTTGCCAACACACCTCTTCATCTAAGTTCCAAAGAAGATTGCTCACAACAAGAATGGAATGACTCGAGTCCCAAACCACCTACGTGAGTTTCGACCGTCGATTTCGACTAGGTCCACCGTATGCTCCACATCAGGATGTGCAGGGACGGTGAATTGCGCGTGAATTAGTTTTAATTGATAGTAGCCTTGCGCTGCAGCTACCGCACTCACTCCTCCTCCGCCACCTGAGCCCGGTGTCAAGACAGAGTCAAGAAGACCGGAGGCGGGAGAGGACTCAGGTAGCTGGCGCGGCCGGAGCCGCCCCTGGGCGTACCACCACACCTGGCTCGGATCCCACGAAGTGGGAGTGCGATAAGGGCCACATTAAGAAGGAGCCATTGCAGCCTGACACTCAGTCCGCCGGTCAGCCACTCCACACAAAAAACACATTGGACTGACCACGCGGTCCGAGTTATCCCGTCAGGTGGCAACATTCCAAGCCACGGCTTTTAGCGCACCGTGATAGTTTCAAGTTCGTTAGATTGTTTATAGTGAGGAACATGCGCTGAGCTCTCGATCTCACTCTCTCCCCCACCCCCACAGTCAAACCACTGTCCGAGGTGGTCAGTTGTCTGATGCGGAAGTGGGCGCAGCTACTGGTGACCTCGTATACGTGTACTACGTACACGACCTGGCCTCCCAAACGTGAGCACCAGGATTTCACACAACAGGTGGTTGAACGGCGTACATCTCACATGTGTGAGGTAGCCAGAGTTCACGGTAAGAAGGAGCCATCGCAGCCTGACTCCACATAACACACATTGGACTAACTGCGAGGTCTGAGTGTAATTGTCAGTTGGCAACCTTCCAACCGCGGCGCTTAACATTACCGCACACTTTTCTCCTCCCCCACCTGAGCCCGGTCTCACGACACAGGCAAGAAGACCGGAGATGGTAGAGGGCGCAGGTGGCTGGCGCGGCCGTTACGTGAGTACAAGATTATAAAATCTCACAAATTTCGGTTGATACTCAAATCTGCACTGAACAAATATTACATACGCACTTGATATACCATGATATATCAAGTCATTCTCTGATGACGAGGAAAGGTAGATGCACACTGAGATAACAAAGAAAAATACGGAAATTAGCTTATTACCCACTCCTACACCATACACCGTCTCATAATTCAGCTAAATAATGGGTGAGAGATGGTTCTTTTAGTGAAAAATTGTTCTACTACCTCTAAAGCATCGTCCACTGTTTTTAGTTAATTACAGCCCAGAAGAAACGTGTCGTACTTCCGAAGAAGTCAGTGCAATCTGGAGCCCCCTATAGGGAGAAAGCGATGCTGTAAAGTTCTATATACGTCAAAGCATAAGCGTAGAGCAGTGTCAAGTCTCAAGTCAAATCTGTAGACGTTAACTTGACATAAAGTTTGGTGGCTCTAATTGCCTGAAAGTCCGCAGTTCGTAGGATATATCAATTGTGAGCAAGAGAGAGACGTGTAGATGGAGGGCGAGGTATGTAAATTTAATGATGCCACACGTGTAAACTCAGGGTAACGGTTTAATAATGTGTGGGCAAGAGATAAGGCTGGTTTTGGAGTCCCTATTTTCCCAGTTTGAAAAGTGACCAGTTTAAAAGTATCAATGTTTATTACATTTCGTCTTTCGAAAGAAACTCATTTCGGAGAGGGTTTCGCTTCATTTATCAGCGGCAGCTAGGTTCATCCAACAAAAATGGATGGCAGTATCGGCTTAAATGGTGTGCAGAGTATAGGGCAGTCACATCGTTACCATACGTAAGATCAGGATATAAGGTCGAATGCGGAGGACATATGCACCCCAGCTAGCAGCCTCCACAAGAAACATAGCCTAGCGCAGAACAGGCGATTGAGAATGAACTGTTTACAATTTTTTAACCATATTAGCACGCTATTAAATGAGGTTTACTTGTGAGACAATAACGAAGGTGCGGTAGATATCTCAGAGTGACGGTCAACACGTACAGGACAGATATCTGTCCTGTAATCAATCCATGGACAGGCGAATAACCTGATTAAACGTGCCAAGAACATATTAATCGAAACGTCATTTATGCTTCAACTCAGCTCTCTAGTGAACTACTCAGCAGAAGTATACTTCTGAGTACAAACTGCAAGAAAAGCGCATATGCGCGGATGCAGAAAATCAGTTTGAAAAATTTACTACGTGTGACAGCGTACGCCAAGATGCATGCCTAGATATAATTAGACCAAAGTGCAGAAGAAGCAGTTACGTGAGTTCCTTAACTCATGATAACAATATAAAAAAACATAAAAACAGGACCCACCTAAAGTGGTTGTCACCTACGGAAAAGAGAACGCCTCTACGAGCGTCTCCTGACAACACAGTGCTGGGTTTAATAGCTGTTTGGCCACTGCCTCGGCTGTTCTGAGCACTCTTTGGTGAAGACTTTTAAAGAAGTTGGCTTCTGGGCGATAGAGAACCTGGAAGACTTTTTGGGCTCAACTCAGTGATTTGTATCGAATCGCCCTTCTAGTTAGGTGGTTGCATGTTCATGACCCCTAACACCCATAGGAAACTTGTTTGATTTGGGGAAGGCACGGGATCGGTGAGAGCGCATTTATGAGGGAATGCATAAATTTATATCATTAGGTGCTATAAGGCTGCCGACGGGGCTCGAGAGTAAGAACCAAGACCGAACTGAACGGGTTGGATCCGTTAGCGATCAGTGGGTGTTCGTCAGCGAATTTAAATACTCCCGATGTTAACCGGCAAGACGACGAGCCCATGGCGCAATGTTTAGAGCGTTGGACTTCTGCTCAACAGGTCGCGGGTTGGATCGTCACGTGGTACACCAAACTGGGGTGGGCTATGGCTGGCTGAGACTGCTAATAAGCCAGAAATGGCCGTTCCAGTCATCTTGCTTTTGTCGTTATTCTCATAGATATATATATATATATAAAGCCTGCGCCTCTGATACGAACTCCATCAATTGATAGATCGATCTGACGCAGGCCTACAGATACCTGCGTGATCACTTCCAGACCTTCCTTATTTATTTTTGATTGGGCCTACCGTCAATATTAATTACTTGTTTTCTGGCAATTTTATCTTTGACGCTGGACTCAAGTAAGAGTTCGGAAGCTCAGATGAATAAAGCAATAACTTATGTGCCCGAAAAACCTACTTCTTCTCTACTTTTAAGTTAGTATTTCCTATCGCAATTGACTGTACAGTGAGCCCGTTGCCCAGTAGTAGTTCATTGAACAAAATAACGCTCGATGACCAAAGATTGCGGTTCCGTAGGTAAACGAAGTTAATGGCAGGAGGGTAGGTTAATGAACTTGAGCTTTAGAAAAAATGGGTAACATAGACAAGTGTATGTTCCGGGAAGGGAGTTGAATATCATGTAGTGAAATATGTCAACCTTGAAGTCAAGCTAATGGGAATTTCAGTTTCGGCTCATTGTTTCGGCAGGCTGCAATTTTGTGAGGTGAACGTGGATTAACATTTGGTGCAATAACGTGGGTCAGTTGGGCGTTTACGCAGAGATGCCTTTTGAGGATTTAGTCTGCACTGTGACAAATTCCTCAGGTAATTATGTACCAAGGCTTGAGCGGTTCTCTCCCTGTTCTGTGCTGGAGTTGGCCACCAATTCAGTACCGTTTAAATTGATGCGGTGGTCACGTACATGGGCGTTGACAAAGGCAGTAGAAGTGGTAATGCTGACGTGAAATCAAGTCTCCATTGGAACCTAGTCCTTTTTGTCTACGTCAAGATCCACGAACACACCTCGAAGAGCAAGTTTCGCGATATTATTACTATACGGACATGAACCTGTCATGATATATTCATGTATGAGTGTCATTTACGTTAGACATGGGCCCTCTAAACGGGTCACGTGGTAGATGTGCTGAACCAACACGGGAGCCAAATCGGGGTGCACCAGGCGTTATCAGTCTGGGATGCTGTCCTATAACAAATTCCGAACATAAGGGGCTCAGGCCGCACCCCGCTCTCCCCCTCCGCGGGAGATGACTCATCTGCGCCCGACTCCACCTCCGGTCTTCGTGACTAGGTCTTGACACCGAACACAGGCGGTTAGGGGAAGAGAGAGTGTGGTAGATGCAGTGCAAGTCTATTATCACTGAACACTAATTTTCACACAAGTCCTCATCCCTGCACCAACCATCTGTGGAGCATACGGTGGAAATAATCGGACTATGACCGTCGAACTGACGATACACATGATAGCAGGGCAACAGCCTCACAAAGTACCTGCTCTGCAGGTGTACCAGACTAAAATCGAGCGCCAGATTCACAGGTTAATCGAAGTGTGCAGAGACCACACGAGTCCGTATCCACTGTCATGCCTGGCATGACATCTCTTTATGTAGGCCTTAAGATCGTATCATACACTTCGGCCGATTTCATCACCAAATGGTTCACAGGATTCGACAGTCAACTGGTGCACGCGAGAAGGAGAAATGATTGCGGCCGGAATTATAGAACTCGTGCTTACGGCATCCTCGAAATCCTCACTGTGATAAACCTGGTGTGCTTGAATATACCACAACTCGGTTAATTGTCATGAATTATGACAGTTGGCATTTGGCAGGGATAACTCTGTCTTTCGCAAGGTTAATGAACATGCTTCAATGGATTTCTCTGAATTTGGCTAAAAGGGCACTGTCAATCATGATGCAATCCTATCCGCTCTATTAAAAAGCTTCATAAGTGCAGCGGGAACCAGACCGTGTGAGGGCTATTGTGAACCATCTGTTTAGCTTTGTCAAACACTGCGCTCAGCCCCTTCCCCGGTAATCATGACATTTATCTGCCATCGGCGTCGGAAGATGAGGAAGTAGAAAATACGCTAAAAGCTGTAAAATTCTGCACCGCTGTTAAATAATTCATGTGCAGGTCATGGTTCTGTGACCATTGCCTGGAGCAAATGATGGAAGTTCAGGTTCCTGATGCTCTAGGTATTAAGCAATAATAGCCTGCGGCTTCGAAACTGAGATGGTCTTGGGTCAATAAAATTATTCGTTGCTGAACGCTCACCAATCGTTAACGGGAGTCCCTCGTCCCGTCCTGCATTCGGGCTCATTCTCGAGTCCCACCAACAGCCTCACAGCGACTAGTAGTAGAAGAGGCAGATTAGCAATGCCGATAAAGATAAGGTAGACTGGAAAGACCATTTCTGACTTGTTAGCCGTCATCAGCCAGTTATACCCAACCCCAAGTGGTGCCTCACCTCAGGCTCGGACCCGCGACCTGTTGATCAGAATTCCAACCCTTTAAAAAATAGAACTGCTGGGTAGAAATGCGTCAGTTTTCCTAAGTGTGTTGTTAGTCATATGAGACAAAAGCACAAACGTAGGCACAGCTAGTTTCTTCGCTCTCCACGGATTACGCAGCAGGACGCTCGGATGTTCGGAGTTCTTTCTGCTAGTAGAAGAATTATGGTCGATAAATACTCAGTGAAATCCATGTAAACTGGCATCTAACGCGAACAACCTGGAAACTAGCTCAGGCAAGATAAGAATGTGTAAGGATGCCTTGTATGGCCGCCTAAGCAGGACACAGGAAAGGGGACTGCCCACAATGCATGTGACTTTGCGCTAAATTCCAAGTAAATTATGTTTAAGGTTAAGCTGGGGGTTGGGTGTAAGTCTACGGTTAGGTTTGAGGTCAAGGTCAGAATTGTGGTAAGAGTCATGATAAGGCCATAAGTTAAGGTTTCTATCGTGTTAACTGTAGGGCTTAGGTTTAGGATAGGGTTAGGGTTAAGATTAAGGTGAGAGTTCAGTTTTATTTTAGGGTTAGTGTTAGCGTTAAGACACGGGTATAGCTACATTCCCTAAAGTTACAGCAAGGCTAAACTCTTTAAAGCGGGTGGAAATGTTTGTATTCCCGTGTCATGTTTAGGCAACTGTACAAGACATCTCTACCATAGAATGTGGCAGGCCAACGTATATGTAACACTTATCTTTCCTCAAAAAATAAATGAAACGTATATAATGTCCAAACTATTTTCGGGCAAAATCCCCTAGTCTTGGGTAATGCACTCTTTTTTTTCAAAAGTTTTCTTATGGAAAATAAATCAAAAGAATATACAATTGGAATTTCAACCGGTTACACCTCAATAAAAAAAATCGTATATTTCGAGGCAAAACGAAATAATTCAACAGACGTTTGTAGATTTGGTTGCTGTTTACTAAATCTGCTCGGAATTAAAGAGATTTCGGAAATTTTGATATTTGGCTGTGCAATTTCAAAAACAGTGAGAAGATGAAACAATAATTTTTTTTCGTATTACATTCTAAACTCACGCGCTAATTTAATATTCGACGTTGGCCAAGCTAAGCACGGAGCTTGTACGAGGTTCTTTTGTGCGCACAAGACCGGCTTCTTCAACCTAATGGCAGTCGCTTCTGCTGTTGCTAGTAGACGTTGACCCAGTGGCTTGGGGTAGTTTGGTGGGACCTTATAAATTACACGGAAAGCTTCGCTGGGGTCCACACTATGCCCGGTGTCAACAAGATGTGCAAGGATGGCGCTTTTTATGCTCTTGACTTCCCCTTTTGCTCAGCCATGCTGGGATGTGTTCTTTTTATTCTTTTGGATAAGCGCCGAATCGTGCGACCAATCTAACCTGCTCCACAGGAGCAAGTAAAATGAGTAAATGCACATGGAGGTGGTCTGAGTCGGCAACCTATCCTTGCCTTCGCCTCGTAAAAGAGGGTTGGTTGAGAACACTATCTGAAGTTTCGCTGCTGGGAACGTTTGTGTAACGGCTTGGTTAAGGCGTCTTTTCAGTAGATTCACTAGCTGAATCCCTTTGAAAGGGCACTTTGAGGAATAGAGTTTTGTTTTCCACAGTATCCTTGGCAGGTTTCACTGGTCTAGCGACAAGATGCTTTGTAATAAACCGATCTGGGTATCCATTCTCTCGAAGTAGGTTCTGGATCTTCCCAAGCTCCTCCTCGATACTATCTGCCGTGCAAATTTGCGCTAAGCACTGCACAGCCACCGTATAGCTATCAATATTTATAACTTCCACATTCTGTGCAGACGGTCACATTTGACGAGATAAATGATTTATCCGGAGAATCCGGCTTGCCAATTGCCGCAATTTAATTACCAGTTTTGACTGTTGGTGTGATAAGGACTCGGAATTTTGGGCCGTAGATATTGGCCGTGAAAACAGTGTTTGATAATGCACTCTCATATGCATTCTCGGCACTGACTATGAAGGATGAGACATTGTGCTTATTAACAGAGCAGAGGCCGGAGAAACATGGATCAAACTGTTTGCAATTCAAGCAGCTGTAAACCCTTGGGAGAAGTTTGGTCAAGTCAGAGCGCATCAAGCGAACCACGGTGGCTGATAATCGAAAATATATTTGTCTGAGGTGTCCAATATGCATTAGGAACCACCGTGGGATGGAATACGCTATTAAAAGTGTAGTGCTGTTCAGCAACTACAGTCAGAGTCCAATCTCTGGAAATGGTAACCAAACGTGTGAAATTCGCTTAGATGGAATAATAATATTGTTTATCTTACACAATAATAACTACAGAGAAGGGAGACTGGAATGGCCATTTTCTGACTTATTAGCCGTCGTCAGCCAGCCACGGGCTCATTGTTTTGTCGGCTGAGATCGGGAATAGTTACCAGCTCACACGTTCAGTACAAATGACCACGCTTTGTATGAGGATGAATAGTCATCAGGTCACTTAAATGGACCACCTTCATTCGAACGCATTTCAAGAATAAATGTATTTGACTTGGCATGGGATAAAATAAACCTGCCAAATCTCTAGCGACGAAGGCAAGCTGGAAATCAATTTAACCAGCAGTCTCATCAAAACGTTATTTGATTGGAATAAACATGATGTGCTCGAGGCATAAATGAGCAAATTCCCTTCACTCTGATATTAGTTCATTCACTGATTTTATTAAAAAAACTTGGCCGGGACATTTGCAATAGTTATGTTAGCTTTCAGATAAAGCATGATAAATTTAGGAAAGGTCACCAAGCAGACTAAAACCGATGCGAACGAATGCACAAAAACTCCAAATTTCTAAGTAAAGCACAATGTAAATATTGTAAGTACTACATCATTGATAAGGAAAAACAGTTTTAATAGAAAAGCGAAAATTTCAAAATCAAAAACTTGTTTCGCATGTCTGAAAATTTAGAAATTAACACTGTTTGTCCAAACGAATAACTAACTTATTAAAACTTTATCTACCTTTTCATTAAATATCATCCCAGGAATAGCACTATATAATGTTTGGCACTAAAGGCAAATTTGATATTCCAGTTATGTTTTTCAATAGTTTGTTGTGGAAAATCACTATTATTTTTTTCGTTTCGTATTTCCAGAGTGGCTTGAATAACCGATAATGACGTAACAGATACAATACTGTTCATAAGGTCGCATGTTGGCAGTCCGCTCAGTGACTTTAAAAATTCAGTAGAATCGGAAATTGCAATCGTTTAAGTTTCAGAGTGTTTGGAGGAAATTTATGAAGAGCTTATGGTTTGCAGTACTTTCAGTCGATTGTCTGTAAAGATGGATTTTCTGCTATGTATTTAGAAAAAGCTTTAAAATAAGCTATTTTTGGAAAGGGTTTACTAGAAAAAAGAGCGCTGGTGCGTTCTTGGTCATTTGGATAGTTTTGAAGACTTATCCATGCATGCCGAAAAAAGAACATTTATAACAAATGTCAAGCAGTATGCTCTCCAACAAGATACTTATTTACAAAAATGATTCAATGGGGCGTGTGTACATCGTAAAGCTTTCAGCTGTTTTCTTTTTCACTCTACTGAAAACATTATCATACGTGGTACTCAGTGAACGTAAGAACTTGTGTTCTGCCGTTGTCTAGCAGCCAGTTTCACTATCTATCCTCACTTTAGGCTCCACTCTATGAGTTTAAATTCATGGAAGAGTGGCCGTATAAATTCTGGCCTAGTGGTCAAGCGATTAATTTTTTGCGCATTTTGTTTCTAAATTTCACATAAGCAGGAACGAAATTACTCAAAAAACTATCTCTCGATATGTTGGAAATTGTAAATGACCTTTTGTACGTCACCCGGTTTGGCGGTTTCTCATAATGCATTCGCATTCGTGTGGACAATATCGGCAAGTTTAAATATGCGGTTGCCTGTAGTCCTTAACACTGCTGTTTAGGGCTTGTAATTACATCGATTGGAAAATCTGACATAAAAAAGTCCGTAAAATGTCTAATTTCTCAAAAATTACAGGTTTTCTCACAACTCGGCTCTCAAGGTTTACTTGGATCGGAATCAATTTGCAAGTGCCAGAAGTCCCGTTTGGTAAAACTGTCGGGGATAAACCGCACTTCTTCAAATGAAGAACAAGCTCAGATACGAAAACCAAGTCAAGAACAATGTAGACTTCAGCTGAACATCTAACTAATACAAAATCAATACAAACCATATTCTGTATGCAAAAAGAACATTTTTCGTAATGGACTAGATAAAAAAAGTGAAGAACGTGGTGTTTTGAGGATTGAAAATGGAGGATCTAAATTTTTTATCCCGTTCAATGACGTAGGTCCCATAAGGTGTATAAATCTGCATTATGGACTTTCCATTCATGTAAATACTTATGGTGTACTTGGAGTCAATAAAATGTAAAGTATCTTAGTAATACTATGTTATCTTAGCCCTGATGTGCAAAACTATATCAACTAGATGGGAGAATACATGGAAGACTATGACTGAATTCAATATGCTCATTTCGCACCTTCTTAAATGCTGAATATTCTGCTGATTACCTTCATGCCTTTTAGACAAATTTCGGTTCTAATAAAGAGTTTTTGCAAAGTAATTTACCGATGAAACTGTCAACCAATTTTGATGGAGTCCACCGTTGCTTTATAAAGTGGTAATCTTCTATATAAATAGTTGCGCTAACTGATTCCGGTGAACGAAAAACCTTCTTCTTCTACATATACCTGGAATGCGAGTACGCGCCTCTAGCTATGCTTACTCACAGTTGGGCATTCATTTGTGAATTTTAAGAACCGGCACCAATCCAAACGGGAATGATTTCACTAACCAAACTTCGTCGACTAGAAAATGGATTCTTCACTACGTGTAAATCAGATGCAGCATGATGTGATAACATTTTCTTCAGAAAATAGAAGCGCATTAATCTTATAGAATTCTACTTTAATGCACTTGTTTATCTTTCTGTCTTAAGCGACCGTAATAACGCTTTTAGCCTATCCTTTATTTTACCGCACTCATAAATTCTGGACATAAAAACGTCCCACAATTGAGCACGATTTTAACGTTCATGCAGATAGTAAGTTGCAGTCTATTTCTCTGCTAATACGAAATGTACATCCCCAGTGGACATTAAATGAGCAGTTTGATCAATATTTTACTTTTGCTGCGGCTACTCTGCGCTGCATTGACATTGGCCAAAAGAATTTTAATAGAAAGCGAGGACAGCGGAAAAAGCTCAGTTATAGAGCAACAGCAAGATTTCCATTTACAACAGAAAATTGTCCTTATCTTTAAATTACAGCAGTTTTCGGATGACTATAGTTTGAGCATCATGTACTTTGAGGAAAAGTGCATGAATAGACTGCAGACTGGGACAAAATATTATGCTGACAGCCGATCGTTTATACCTTTAAACTGACTTCAACAACCTGTAGAAATTATTTTTGCATTGAGCAAGGATTCGGAGGCAAACAGAGGGAATCAACAGTGGAAAACGACAAGCTGTATTTTAGAAAGCTGCTTACAGAGTGACCCTCAGTAAGGCTTTTGATAAGGTAGTTATACAGCGTTATCAATTCTCGATAGGCTTGTTAACAAATATCATTGCACGTTTTTGAAATCTGATGCATGCCTTAATGCATGCCTACGTAAGAGCAGTTGAATTCACTTGGAATGATGTAGTACGCCAATTTTGCCCTAGGCATTTATGCGATCAGTTCGTACAAATGTTCTCAAAAAATAATAATTGAATGGTCATTTGTATATCGATTCTCATTCGCTTGTTAATTTTCGTTAAAACAGCTAGCGAATGCGCATAACAAATCAATTGTTTTAATCAATTTGCAGGAACTGGTGTCATCTTCCAGCTTGATACTCTAAAGGATGAAAGGTGATACACAGAAAAAGTAACCTTCTATATTTCGGAGAGAGTAAGGTTGTTTCTAAGGTTTCGGTTGGAGTAAAAATCATGGGTCAGGGTTACGGTCAAACGTATACTCACCTTTTAGTCTTTTAATCCTTTCATGGCCTATTTACTGCCTTTTTTCCCATGCCTTACTTCATATTTTATTTTTTATCTTTTAGTGATAGTATTTCAACCTGTTTTTCGTTTTACCCGATTTTATAAATGTTTGGACCTATTTAACTGCCCACTGTGCAATTTCCCAGATATAAGTTCATATAACTGCTTAGGCTTGAATGAAGAGGTATCCGATTTGTCACAAAATGGTGACAACAAAGGGGATTAACAATAAAACAAGGGATCGTTTGTCTTGTGAATAATCATGGACTGCTCGTGAATTTTTACTATTTGCAAACTAACCAAATTTACAATATTGCGTTCTATTGGATGATCAAGAGAATGTTAGGTTTTTTTGACGAAATGATTAAACAAGGTGAGTTTTACTTAGATACTGCAGTCATGGTAAAACTCTGCATTAATGATCCTTATATACGCATTGAGTTTGTTTCGCTTAGAAATCGCTTGGTAAACTTAAAAGGCAACTCACTGTAGCATAAGAATTCACTAGGGATTATGTCCTCTGCCAATAAATACGGAAAGTTACCTCATCATGTTCAGATTCGAAAACGCATTGGGCGGTCAAGCCCAACAAGCAAATGTCTATAACGGGTGACATTGTCAACTTCTACGCCAAAAAATGCCCTCTTTGAAACCACCTATTGTCTTACCGAGTCATTCCGCCGTGAAACCCGGATCTTTATATGTCACTCTCGGCTTTATGCGGTTGAAGATTACAATAAACATTAATAATTATCTCGCCATCTCGTCTTCTTGTTGGTTTAAAATTGTTTGATGAGTGGTTACTTGCCTCACTGGGGCAACGAGTCATACTGGATGAGCGTATGCTGTGGGCAGACATTTGGGACTCTCTGTACTGCCCCATTTGTGGAACTCGAATGGGCAATATATAAAAATGGCGAGTTGACGCCCAGCGTTTGAAAGGCCTCCCCATTATATCATACTGAAGCAGTGATAGCCGTTACTAATTAAGGCGATAAATATAATTTTTAAGTAGGAGCAGACACGGCTGATGGAATACCTTCCATTCGATTACCAAAAGTCTTCTTCCTTGTCAGTCGACAAGACAGTTTACTTTCCACACACAAAACACCTCACCGAAAGCCTTTCCACCCCTGTGCATTTTTCTGGGACCTGAACATATTGTCTTCGCAAACTCGTCTGAAATGTTTCCTCCAGTAAAACGGCATTTGTACTTCGGCTCCACTGTAATATACTTCTAGGCTTTTTAAGCGCTTTGAGCTCGTGTTGCCTGTTCAACCGTTGAATTGATCTATGCCTTACCGGTTGCTTGGTGTAAGACTCCATTGGTGTTTCTAAAAATGGGCAATTATAAGCCATGTGTTAGCAGCAAATATAGTCCTTCAGTAAGTATTTTACGAATTTGCCTTTTCTGATCTAAAAAGACAGTTTAAGTTACTAATTTTGATGTAGGCAAATATATCACTTGAATTCTATGTATAATAAATAAGGTCCATGTAAGATACTTATTATTTCTACATTTTTGATGACGATTTGTCAATCAACCATTCGGCCGATGCCAGACCAAGTCATTACCTCACAGGAGCGAACACCCCTGATAAAAGCTAGCAACCGGTAACGCAAGGATCCATGTTAGTTTTTGCATCCCTGTTCAGCTGTGTCGCCCTCTCCCATCTCTGGTCTTCTTGACTCTGTTTTGACACCGGGACCAGGTGGGGGAGTGGAACAGAGCGTGAGGTGGATGCAGCGCAAGTCTACTCTCACTATAATCCAGCGTGAGTCATCGTCCCTGCAGAGCATTAGGTGGACATCGTCGAACATGACGGTTGAACTAGCGTTTAGCTGTGTAGTGTGATGCGCTTGACTGTATCTACATACACTTTTTAAATGGTCCTCAGTTTAAACCGATAGGGTTTCCTAATAAGTTGCAACCCGGATGCAAACTTCTTGCGTATTTAGACTAACCGGCACTTTTATGCAGGTGAACGCACTTGAAACCTGTGATAGGCTCATCTATTCCTGTTAACTGCCGCTTATCCTCGCAAAAGATCCTGTTTCAGTAGACGTGCATGCAAATAAAATGCACAGTTCTCTCCATCTCCATTTGGACCACTGGCCTTATAGGTTGCTTTAACTACTCTAGAGCAGCATTCAGAGAGACGTTTTGCAGCGGAATCCATGATGAAACAATGTGACAAGTTCTGTCAATGGCTGCAGGCAAAAACTGAAAGGAAGTCCAGGCAAATCCTCGGACCAACATTATCCTGACCGTCTTTTTGTATCCGAGACTTCTCGCATGCCTTTTTTTTTACCCTATCATGCTACTCGGATCTGGAGTTGCCCCCAGGCTCGGCAAACAATCCAACCAAAAGAACCCCCACCAAAGTGGATAGCATCTCGGATCGTTTATGAGAGCTGTTTTAGTTGTATGTGGAGAATATTCATCAGATGCCGGTGAGCAATCACAGAGCAGCGGTCAGGAACACTGGCACCAACTTTCAAGTCACGGCACAGGCGACGGGACACAAGCATGCTTTGGAAAAAGCGTAGTGGAAAAAGAACACCCACGTGAGGCGCGAACCGTATTGCCTGCGGTTCTCCGACCCGCAGTCCCTCTCCACTACCCATTCCGTACTGCAGCCTTGATCAATTGATTGATTGATTGCTTAATCATGCTAGGAGCAGGCGGGTGGATGGACACTGCTGTCAGTGGTAATGAGTCGTCAGCAGTTAAATTTTTAGCCAGACATATGGTCAACTTTGACAGTTTCTTATTTCGGCTTGGTATGATATTTTAAATTATTTTGTTTTTAATAGATGGTTGCCACACGTATCTCCTCTTTATACATCATTTTGCACTTTAAAAATATTTTTAAAAAATTATAATTATTTTTGCTTAAATATTGAAAATTCGGAACATCTCCGGTATGGCTGAGAAAGGGCGAAATTACAAGCATACACAGTGCTATTCTCGGACACATGGTTAGTTCCAGGCATCGTTGGGACCTCAACGAAGACTTTAATAGGATTTATAAGGTGCTACCAAACTTTTTTAGTCCCTAGATCAGCGGCCGCTAGCAACAGCAGAAGCCACCGCCAGCCGGTATTGTGCGCACAAAAGATCCGGCTACAAGCTCCGAGCTTAACATGATCAACATGCACTCCGTACCCTCTCCTTTCCCTCCGCGCTCTCTACTCTCCCTCCGCCCCCATCCCCCATAAACGGCTCCACCAAACCCTCACTGCCGCTTAACCAGCCGTCTCTTATCGCCACTCCTCCCACCATACACAACACTCACTTGTATGACAAGACCAAAATTATTGATAGTATGTTTTAGCTTGTACCCCGTTCCCATATAAATGTATTGGCCCGATTATAATTTATCGAAGGCACGCGTATGCTTGCCAACTGAAATATAAGTTCTAACGTGGAAAATAGAGCATTGTAGACAGCTTGGAATAGTAATGGTGTATGTTGCTCTGATATCACTACGCAGCCCGACAGTATCAACTTGCTTTGTGAAATTTTGTTCTGATACATTTGAACTCACAAATGAGTCACACGGTCGGCCAAAATCAAAGGTAGCTAATGCCGAACTGAAAGGCACCGTCTAGTCCGCTCCGCCGTCAAATGCATATGATTTATCGTTGGCTTTTGTTGATGGCAAGCGAACAATATTAACTCACAAACCTGAAGTGAGCAACGGATCCAATACGATAACCTACAGCGCAGTGGTTTGACAAAAACAAGCCACAAAAATACGGTAAAACGGACAAAATTCATCAAATTAAGGTGATTGGGGTTGGATCACACCTGCAGGATAAGAGCCTAGACTGATCAATCGATGGACTCAAATTCTATTGCATGAAAAGGCTAAACGGTGGTAAAAATACAAGAGTTTTCGTTTGAAATTCACCGTCGTCCACCATACTTATCAGATCTTACCCTCTCCCACTTCTTCCGGAATTTGGATAATATTTTTCGTAAGAATTGAATTAACTTCCTACAATTGTGTGACAGAGACCCCAAAGATTTCAGTGACTCTCGATTACCAGGCTACTGCACCCCCGGACAGAAAAAGGCTAGCGTTGGAATGGTAAAAGTGAATTGACCATATGGGTGTATGCTTTGAGGAATAAAAGCATTCTTTGTCTTCATAAAACCTTAACCATATTGGATATTTTTCCTACTGATCTCATATTTGACGATCCAATAACCAGAGCAGATAATGAAATAACGATCATTAACTTCTCCTTTGTGGTTGATCAAGAGATCACCGCATAAAACATCGAAGGCCTACGATGAGCGAGACACTTGCTAATTGCATTAGTTATATGGTGGCATTGCAACTATAGTGTATATAAACTACGTCCTTCCAACACTAGATGGAATAACTAAGGCCTACTAAGATCTGCAGTCAGTCTACATTTGTTCATGCTAACTGACGCCTTTAGGACATCCTCACGCATGTGGAATCGTGCGGCCAGGTGGTATGTGACAAACGTGGATGAATTGTTTAACTTTACGAGTCCCTATGCCGGTCGTCTAAACAATATCTGACCATTGGAGCCTGGGGAGGAAGGAAAAGTGGAGTAGATTCTGCGCAATACTATTATCACTATAAACTAATTCACTTGCAATTTGCTGGGTCTGTGTTAACTTCCTAGAGCTTGCGACGATTGAACCGTCGGTACTAAAACATTTTGAATGGATTTGTAAGTTGCGATGAGAAAGGGATCCTATACGATAACCATCAGCGTTCAGAGCAGTGGGTGGACAAGGACAAGCCACCAAAACACGGCGCAAAGACAAGAATTAATCAAATGAAGGTGATTTTGAGTGGATCACACCTGCGCCAGAGCAGAGAAACAGCCTAGATTTGTCAACCGATTGATTCCAATTCTATTGCATTTTTGCACCTCTTTGTACGTGGGCTGATGATCAGTCCATCAAAAACGAGTATTATATCAACCTAAATTGCATATTTCTGGTGGATTTATATTTAATACATTTGCTGCGGGTACTTAGTTATATTTGAATGCTGGTATGTAACGGAGAGAAATCCTAAACAAATAAACTTTTCTTGTAATTTTAAACAAAAGTACACAATTTAATCCAATGCCTGAAGAAAGAGAATTAATCAATTGAAGTTTGGTCATGCGCAAAATCCACTATCTGCTTCCCAGGGAAGCTATTTTCTGCAAAATACCCGTTCTCCTTCTTCATTTTAAGGAATAACCATGAGACGAATATATATAAAATCGAGTCTAACTATTAAAGTACTTGAAAACTAATTCTGTCCCTAATTGCAGAAATTATGGCCTTTTTACACCAGGCTTTTCAATATCCTTAAACGCTGAACGTCAAATGAACTCAATCTCTCGGTCAACCACTTTTTAAAAGATAAGGTTTGAGCTAATAACATAATTTATACAGGTAACAATGAGGAATGAAAAACATATGCAGACATCACAAATATTTTCTTAGACAAACCCTTACCGGGAAACGCACAAATTCTCAAACCTAACCCGAAATGAAGAGGTAAGTGAATGAATTTTTAAATTATTTGTTTTGGGCAAATGTTCTGTGGGTTTTGATCAGGCTTCTTATGGACAAAGTCAAGTTGATGCAAGTGTGTCAAAGCCGTTTAGTGATCGGCTATAAGTACTGCTACCATCTCACGACTGCTCCATGATGGTTCATATTCAAAGAGTGGAAAGCAAGGCCTAAGTGTCTCATTCTGATGCTGGACTGGAAGGAGGCTGGTCTTCCAAATGGATGTCGCCAGAGTTAAAAGGTGTGTACCACCGAGAAGCAGTTGTGTCATGGACAGTTCCTTAACCTTCGGCATCAAAGATCTCCTTTGCAGCTTCCCTAGTTGAGAGTCCTCATTTAGAGCAATAGCGTATTCAGATTCGATGCGCCTTTTTATTCAAATGTATCTGAAACGTAGGAATATATATATATATATGTGTGTGTTTAGGTGGAACTGACACACACAAGGGAAACCGGAATGCCCATTTCTGGCTTACTGGCCGTTATCAGCCAGTCCTACCACCTGGGATTCGAACCAACGAACTTTGGTAATTGAGTCGAACGCTCTACCATTGAGCCACAGACTCCTTGTTTTGTCGGTTGTTTATATATATAAAGCTTCACAGAAAGTGTACATATATAAAAAAACTTCAAAAAAACGTGTAAATATGGGCAAAAAACGTTTAAAAATAACGTTCATCGCAAGTTCTGGAGAACTTTTCCCAAATTCATGCCTGTCATTCATATCCGGTCACTTCTAAAAGGGCTTTTTATGCCTAATAACATCATCCTTTTTATTTAAAATGTGACTAGGACTTTTGAGCCACCGTATAAAATGTAATCTAGCACAGCCATAAGTACGCACTTAAATTCAGTATTGGAAGCGACTGGTAGTATTTTGGCCAGCCATTAATGCGCTGGTCGCAGCCAGGAAACGTCTTGCAATATTTTATTGATAGCGAGAAACCAACACCGCCAAACGTAGTAGCTTTTTAAATATTCCAAAATTAACGCCTCCATATTTCTGAAAGTGAAAAACTGGGATAACTCATGTGCCTGAAAGTTTTGAAAGGAGTATTGCGGATGCCAGACCATGGAATCTGTTTACGATGAGAACCTGTCCCCGGCCTACTAAGAAGGCTCACATCGTCCAGGCTCGAACATGCTAATTTTGTTTTCGTCATTCCTACAATAGTAGACGGATTGCATGCAGAACGACCGACAAATAAATCTTTTCACAAGGGTTGTTTTGAAGGTCTCAGTCGCCACAAAGCAGGATGACCTTCCTACGGTCTGTCAGACGTTCAGGGTCACCTAGTAAACAGGCGTGTCTTGTTTACGCTAACATCCACCATGTTGACTTCAGACACACGCTTGGATGAGGGAGCGGGTACAGGGATTAGTGCTTCGGACTTTAAGTGGTCAAAATTTGAATATTCCAAGGAAACTGGTAAATAGTTGTCCCTCAAATCCTATTAGATTTTCCATGTTTTTAATAGCTAGCCGCACTCTGTGAAATAATATACGCTGTCCGGATTTTGCTAACTCATCAGTGGGTTTATACACGACCTATTTCATCTCTCAACTAGACTAAGTATGTACTTATTATGCCGTCTCTCAGCCTCGTTTCCTCTTACTATCTTCTACCAAATACCCTCGTTTGGCTCCAGTTGTGAGTGGCTGCAAATTTAACAATGATTAAGTAACTTATTAAACGATATTGCGGAGATCCTGATTGAGCTTCCTCAATCTCTTTGATCTAGCATCCAACAAAACCCTCTGCATCCTATATGTTCATCTTTGAGTCAGAGGACTAGGAGCTTCAAAACTGAAATATCCCCTGACAGTTATGCAACTGTGTTTGAATTCTTTCGGAGCAGTGAACTATCGAATAAAGTCGATAAGTGGGCTCATGCTCCTACGCAAACAAAATGCCAACAGTGCAAATGACTCTCGGGACAAAGTTATTGCAGGGACTCTCGGGACAAAGTTATTGCAGGGATTTTTAATGCCTGTAGAAACCCGTGTTATAGAGGGTTACTTCTTTTCAAATAATTTAAGCAAAGCATAAAGAAACTTTAAGGTAAGATACTACTGAATTCTGTATAAATTAGACAGCACAATTGGCATTCGCCCAACCTATATTTTTATTTTTCATTCTCTAGGTACAGCCACTTCGTTTACCAAGTCAGAATTTGTCTGATATTTGGAAACTTTTGCGTCAGTGAGGATCAGGCCGCATCGATAATCAATAACAAAAATAGTTCACGTACTGAAGCCGTGATTTTTTCGTAACTCCGGTACCCCTTAGATCTGTATTACACCTTCTTCAGCTTTTTCATGAAAGAGATGCTTACTAATGCTTGCATTCTATAATGCATTTAGGCCGCAGAATGTGCATAGTCATTTTTTCAGCTGGAGTAAAGCGCTTTCCTAAGAAAAACTATTTCAATCGAGACAAACACGTGTTTTGTTAGCCTGAAATCTGCTTCAAAAATGACTTTTGCTTGGATCTTAACGATTTTTGTAATTTTATTTTTTTCATTGTAACGTGGGTAAAACCATTTGCATGCGCACAGGGAACCGATGCTGCAGCGGAGAAGTATTTCCGGGCGAATATTGCTTGACAGTGGAGACAAAATGCGTGGTGCCAGTAATAGAGTCTCCATGGTTTTTAACGTATCGGAAGCTTCCATACTGTTATTTCAAGGTCATTCTCCGAAGAAACTTCTACTACATATCAAAAACTGGGGAAGGGAGGATTCGCTGGATGTGATACGACAAGTGTGTCTGCACGAGTTCATATCTACTTGACAAAGGAAAATAAACGTTTCTTCAACGTATAAAATGTTCTTATCGGCACAACAATTTTAATCGGGCAATTTATATCATGCTGTGGGACCGAGACCAAAAGTATAACTCATGCTCATGAAAATAAAAATGTCATCTAGATGCTATTTTCTGCCCACCAATGCAGAGCTTTCGGTCACGTTTTATAGATTTTTCTGTCTGTAGTCCAGCCAACGGAGGCCACTTGATATGGGATGAACCAATGAGGAAACGAGATTGGTTAACGGTACACGTTAACCAAGCCTTCATAGAAGCTGTTCAGCCCATTCAGGGGTGTGATGTCAGCCCAGATGCAAGGTTCACGATCCGCCAGCCGCTTGCACCCAATCATAGCATCGGCCGATTAGTCGGCTCGAACAGCGGAGTTGGGTAGGAGAGAGCGAAGGGAAATTGAGATTGAGATCGACATTGCGAACTTTATTTCCACGCTACCTCAGCACATTCCCCACTAAAGTATATCTAGCGCACTGAAAGTCATCATGCCGCGTTAAAAGTCCTGACTTAGAAGCCTGTCCACTGACTGTGTAAATCAGTCATCTCAGGATGGAGATACAGACTGCAATTGCAGCTTCGAGATGTATCCTTCATTGTACTTCCATTCAGATGAACTCCGAGCCGGTCCATTTGTGCCCCAACAAGGTATTGATTGGAGCGCGTAGGCGGGCTGCACTATTTTTACCAGTCCCTTTGTTTCCAGCCCATCTCTGGTTGTTTTTACACGCATGTCATGGTCCTGCGCTCACCAAACCATGCGGAGAACAACGATGGTTAAACTAGTCGGGTCTGCGACTAGAAGGTTTCACCTGAAAAATAATTGTTCTCTGCTGATTTTTCTCGATTCCCATTTTGTTCCTTAGCTGTGTCAATTGAGCTCGACCAATTGAAAACTTACATGCTCACACACCGGTAACAGCTGAGAAATCAAATGCCGTCATAGAACCTAGCGGTTGGAACACAGTTATGATGAAGGGCTATTATTTTATATATTATTACCTGCCTGGGACATTATTCCACTGAAATAGGAGTATTTCTCATTTTTTGCAACTTTCCGCACCTCAAACTAACACTTGCGTACAAACAATGGATTCAGGGGTAGAGGGGCATTTACCGTCCAGCTCGTCCAGCTGCACCTTGGAGCTCAATTATGGAGCCCTATGACAGAACAGCGTATTGAAAGGATTCATAAAGAAAGAGAGGAGTGCGATAAAAGAAGATCTGGACTAGGATGAGCGTTCATGACTTATTTGCCCTCGTCAGTTTTGCTCACCCAAATCCATGTTTGTATGACCTGGGTATCAAACCCGGGTCCTTTAATTGTTAAGTATTCTTATATTCACCTCTTCCAGGTAAATAACGTATCGCTGTTCAAAAGTCTGCGAGGGCTCTACACTGAGTAACAAATTTTAATGAACGGGCATTTCCCGTAAACATGTCAGTAAGCCACGGTTAATATTCCCGATCTGGAGTGGCAGGAAAACGCCCCGTGACTCAGTGGTAAAATGGTGAACTTAAGAACACTCAATAACCAAAGAACATGGGTTCACTTCATACATAATGCAAACCTGGGGTTTGGAAAGGCTACTTGAAAACGGGTAAATAACTGAATGGAAGGAACCTCTCACGTTCCATACAACACGGCTGCTTGCTATTTTCTAAACCTAGTCATATCTCATCTTGAAATGAAATGGTTCAATCGTAAACGTTTTGGTTACTGGTGGTCAGATCTGGCTGATGCTCCAACCAGAATATTCAGCCTTTCAGTAAAATACGAAGTTTTCCCGATCTAATACTGAGGTCTCAAAAATCCCCATCCTTTGCCTGACTAAGAACTGCCACATCGACAGCAGACATTAACTATAGGCAAACCGAGCCATTATCGGAGGAATAACGTAACCGTCAAAGACAAGGGAGAGCAGAATGGTCATTTCTGGTCTATAAGTCGTCATGCGTTAGGCATACCCAACGTAGGGGTTGCAACTCCTGAAGCCTGAACTCGTGATCTGTTGGTCAGAAGTCCAATGCTCTAACCATTGAGCCAGCAGCTCTTTGTCCTGTCAGTCGCGATCAGGTATATTAACGATGGTTGTAGGAAATTCACCGATCACGTTACGGGATAAATTTGCCCCTTTGTGCCTTGGGGCTCAATTTCGAGCGCCACCATCAGCCGCACAGTGGCTAATAGAATAGGCAGGATACCATTAGAGAGAAGGACAAGAGGGATATGGAATAGCCATGTATGACTTGTTAGCCAACCTAAGGCAACCATACACAACCCCAGGTCCAGCAATCCCTAAGGTTCCTGACGAGATATCTGACCCCTTATTCCATATGTGATCCCGATCATTTGTGAGGATCAGGCCGTGCTGGCCACCTAAACAGGACAAGGGAACAGGAACTGTCCCGCCTTACGGGAAATTTCAGGTAGAGTGAATTAACCCGTGCCTTAACGCTAACACTAATCAAAACATAAAAGTAAACTGTCACCTTAATCTTAACTCTTGTCCTATCCTAAACGTAAACACCACGGTTACCATGGTAATAACTTAAAACTTTAGCCTAATCATGATCCTACTCCCGACTCTGGCCTTAGCCTTAAACTTAAACTTAATTTTCCTGCAGATTTAACGCCAAGCCACATTTTTATGTGGGTGGTTTCTTTTTCCCGTGTGCGATTTAGGCGGTTATGCAGGCATAATTACCACAACTGCATCCGAGCCATCCGTTGAGCAGCTTATCACTGTCTTGCCATCGAACCTGGTGGGTGATCAGGAAGAGAGTGCGGTAGATGCTGCGTAAGTCTGCCTCACTATGAACCACTCCATCTTCAATTCACCGGTGGTGCGCCCACTTTCCGTGACACGGTGCGGACATTGTCGTTAGCACGTCGCTTTTGAGAGTCAACCTATCAGACAATAACAACGGGTTTTGAGCACAATTCGAAAGTTAGTCTCTGACCTCCTCGAGTGAACAGTGCTGCTCCATCGTATGAATCACGCCTTTGATGCTATAGGGAAACGCGAAGTTTTAAACCTACCTCAAAGGTTTTTATAACGTCTTTTCCAAACATGTGATCTACCTGTGAATGAACAAGAGCAGATGTGCCAAGACTACGACGAAAAAACCTCATGGCAGGTATCTATCTAAAGGATTCAATTGTTGAGGTAAAAGGTGAAGGCGACTACTCTGCAGCCCATAAGTCTGACTCTGCCCAAACGTTGTCTTGCGTTCCTTTTTACTTCTGCATCAGGACTGACCGACTTGAGGAAGAATCAGCTACATTATACCAGTTGTTAAGACCTAATGCATAATGTAAAAATCACCTCGGTTTTCAGTGACAACGAAGAGGGCCGCAGAAATGTTATGCCCTTGTATTACACCAGGTAAACCTCCGACGGGATGGCCAGTCCGACAGCATCGAAGAAGTCAAAACTGGCACATAGCACCACTGATCGCACGGAGATGGACAGGTGCGGACGAGGCAGAGCACTGACAATAACGACGGACAATGCGAATGAGAACAATGGCTGTGTCATCACGAGGACGCGTCCCAACCTGGTGAGGAGATAAGGAAGAGTATCTGCCCTCATGACAACATTCACCGTTAGGTGTAAAGATTCGAGGTCCAGATAGCTTCTCATGTTCACCAACTCAGAAGAAGACAAAGAAGAAGGGAGACGAGGTCAGGCACCGGAATATATTTGAACTGACACGTCGGATTCTTTCTCATTTGCTTCACCCGAGTGGTGCGCTGGCTCTCCCCCATTATCCTTGACTGCTTCAACCTTTACGCCAGCCTCGTACTTTTTACATGCTCAACCCTCGAACTTTGACCCGCCCGTTCGCTCCTTATTGGAGTTGACCTCTCCGAGCTCAACCGCCAGTAGACTTGAACGACATGTGTCCCCTTTTAGGCCTTCGTACCTACTGTTAAGTGAACGTGCTTGTTAGATTGATCAGTTTTTAACGCTCTCGTACGTTGCCTTCGGTCTCGTGGGCATTTCAGGGACGTCGTTTCACGCTGGTCACGTGGCCTTCGGCCGGTAACTCTCCTCTTTTCCATGGATGATTATGCTCAACCGTCCTATTGGCTTCGTCCGAACTGACTGGAGCTTTGTGCGTAGTGCCTGGTAGTTGGGATGCAGGTTTACGGCTCGATTAAGGTTGTGAGTCGATGACCAACTTTCGACTATCAGTCTGGCCATTTTATCATCGGCTCGACCGATCAACCTCGCTTTCTCAAAGGCGAAAACAGTGGTTCTGCTGTTGTACGTAACTGTAAACTACAAACAGTTTAGACTTGTGGTTGATTGCTAGCTGCTCTTCATGCAAGTCTTTCAGCCTCATAATTTGCTGTGTTGACAAAAGACCCACTACTAATGGCAGAACAATCATCAGTGGCCTACAGCATACCATGCCTAAATTGCAGCGCGACGTACGTTGAAAAAAGAGGCAATCCATCTTTGCACAAACCGCTGAGCACCAGCTTGCAGTTAACCGCTAAGATAGACTGTCATTGATATACAGCCGCATACAATGGAACCAACATGATTTGACTTTTGGGCTATGTACACCTCATCAACTGAGCCAATAAGAACATGTTCCGACGGGTGCTCGAAAATGCAATCAACCGAACAATTTATCTGCATCCAACCTATCGGGCGCCACGCATAAGACTTGAGTCGTTTTGAACTGGACCGACAGCATGAGCGAACAACTCGCGGCTTGTCCAACAGTGGTTATCTTCAAGCAGGGGGTAAAGAGCCAGCCAGAGCTCATGCGATCAACGTGAACCATTAACCCACCGTAGCACGCGAATAATCAAACGTGATTTACACGCACGGCAGCAGCCGACCAGGGCATCCGGTTGCAAGGGCACACCCATCTTACGGCCTCTAAGACAGTCGCGCAGTGAACAGAGGTCACATGAGTCCGACAGCGGTCGGCCATGGGGGCAAAGCCTATTTTTAATCAGCAGGCAGATCAGCGTTCGTGCGTCAGACGACACAGAACAACTCCAGGCCAGCAGGAATAGATGTCTCACCAGGCTGATGATGAGAATGATTAAGTTGATGAAACGCCAAGAGGACAAATACAATAGGATCAATGAAGTTGACTTCGCTTCTTCTGTTTTTCTCTGGAAGATGTTAAACGCGATAGTTTACATGGACCTCGAATTTCCCCTTGTGTATATAGATATAGATGTGTCGAGGGGTTCTTCATGGATAAGGTTACGGAACCTACTCGTCCCGTTTGTGGCTCGACTTACTGCACCCGTAGGGGAATCAGTAGATGAGTAGTAATTTGCGCAGGAGGCCAAAGATAAGATAATGGCGACTACCCTGGTTAATATACCCGATCGCAGTCGACAGGATAACGAACCTTTGGCTGAGTTTTTGTGCCTTAGATTGATAACAAAGAGGATGTCAGTTGGAGTCTCAGGGGTTGCAATTCTGTGGCTGGGTATAGCTGACCGATGATTGTTTATGAGCCTGAACGGGCCAAGCTAGAATCCCTTGTCTTCGTTGGTGGTCTTTTTCTACACAAATATACGTCGTCAAGAGCCTATGCATATGCAGGTGGTGGCTGCTCCGCACGACCATCAACTGGCGCTCAACTCTCATGTGACTCTGCATAGCAGTTACACCCCACAAATCGCCTTGACCGGTGGGTTAAATCACATCCGGTTTCATTGGTATCACAAAACGGGTAATCCTGTTCCCATTCCTATGCCTCCCTCTTTCACGGCAAAACATTCTACGTAGAGCGTTACATGCAACTTCTTAGACGGTCCAAGGCTAACTCACGTTTAAGTCCACTAAACAGAAAGCTCATGCAAAGAGGGGCGTTCGGCAGCAGTATAGGATATCCAAGTAGTCTTAATTAGACCTGGCAGTTCGACCGTCGATTTTCGACGAGGTCCACCGTATGCTCCACATCAGGTGGTGCAGGGACGAGTGACTTGCGCGTGAATCAGTTTTTAAGTGATAGTAGCCATGCGCTACAGCTACC